>JAEDXX010000356.1:0-66428 GCA_021725515.1 Epicauta chinensis | reverse complement strand
CTCTCAAAGACACATTCTTAAAGGATTTTTTCAAATTTCTAGACCAGAATATCCCCTTAAATGAAACCTCCATAAATGCAGAATCCGGCCTAAACATTCAGTTTGTGGAACCCGCTTAAAAGCAAAAACCTCACACCTGAACGAGCTGAAATGACCCATACAAATGCAATTTATCTGAAAAAGAGTTTTACGTTTTCAAACAAATTATTTGAAAGTTACAATATTAACGCTGAAAAGTCGAGGCAATAGTCGGCAATTTTAGTTTAAATGCAGATTATAGGAGAGACCCGCGCTATTCCGACACCTTTTTGTTCAGACATTCATAGGTTTGAAGAGAAATCATAATAATAATAAAAATAATACAAAATTAAGTATTTTCAAGCATCCATCTTAAAGCATAACAAAATGTTTCTCTAACTTTGCGAACACAAAAACTGACCAAATACAAAGACAGAAATTTTTAGGCAGTCGAGGAAAATCTGACATTTAGTCCAAAAATGTAGGAAATCCCCATTTGATTAAGAATTTAAAGATGTGAAGAAAGTTTAAAATGTTACGTCACTCTCTCCTAAGAACATACCATTGATGGTACTGAAGAAAATTAAGAATTTATTGGATTTGAGAATGAAGAGGCCATACCACAAACTCGTTTACATGTTTTAACAGCAATTAAAAATATAACTTAAAAAGAGATCTAATAGAAGAAATTGATAACGAAATACGATTAAAAGATGAAAATTTTTTGTCAATTTCGTTTAATTGCAAAATTGCGATGTAAACGCCCCAGCCAATTTACATCGCCAGTCCGGTTCTGTACTACAACTTTCAATAAATTACATCGACTGCTTTCACTAATTGTTACAATAACCGCATCAATGGTCCACGTTAATAAATTTTTCTTTCAATTGTTGATGAACATTCTGTTTTATCAACATTGCTTCCGGACCAACGCATGCAAATTTATACAATAACGAAACAACTCCCGGAGCGCTAACCGAATTAGCGTGAAACTCCGCGATTAGTAGGGAAATTGACTGTTATCAAGCGGAAAAGGCATATTTGACCAGATGCTACATTTCACCAAAATCCTACATCCAAAAAAATATTCAATAATAGTATTTTGTAATTTTTTTTCCATTTGAATTCTTCTAAACTTGGTAAACACCTATTTTACCAAGATAAATATCTAATAAATAAATTTTCGCTTTATTGAATTTCAATAGAAATCAAATTGAGACCAACACCAAACATGATAGAAATTGAATTGTTGCTTGTCAAATTTAGTGATTTGTTTAAAACAATCCAGAGACAAGAAAGGAATATCAATCGAATGATGAATGGTGTAAGTGAAGAATCCGGTCTCCAATACTGTGGCACGTACGATTTTCACTCTCCATATTTTCAGCAACACTAAGACATTAATGGAGATAGAAAAGACTCTATTCAGGTTAAAAGGATAAACTGTTTATAGATATCAAAAGGATAAAAAAAATGAAAAGAGCTGAAGGAGATTAGCTTTTTAAAAAGACTGCACTTATACGACGACTAAATTAACCAATAAACGACGACGATGATGATGCTCGCTATTGCTACAATTTTATTCCATCGTTTTCTGGCATTGGTTGTTTTAAGTTAAAAAAAAAACAAGTGGCACATTTAAAATTTTATTACTGCACGCTATCATCTTGCAAAAATGAATTTTAAATCAATGATAAGTGAATATTATAGTATTAAAACTGATAATATGCGAATGCAGGCAGTAAAATAAATTTTGATTTTTACGACTTTATCCCTAATAAAATAACTTCTCATTTCGTACGATAATTTCACAGGCATCTTGATTGGTTTTTGGCAACAATTTAAAACGAAGAAAATAAAAAGATGTATTTGATTTCCATTTTCGTTTTGCAAATTCTCCTCTCCAATCTTGTTCGCGCAGCAATTTCCACACGTTCACCTGCTATTAATTCTAGCACGTGCGTCTCTCCAGGGTAATTCCTTTTAGACTCACCGGAGTCAGATCGTCAAATTCCTACACTACCGGTAGTAATAAGACAAATCCGACAAAATCCCCACATCCCTGTTGCGACAGGGCCTCGACACCCTTCTATTTCGGAAACATTGTGACATCGAATGAAACAAAGAGAATAGATGATTTTCCAGCTTTCACTATTTACGTTTTGTGCTCAATCTTCCTCACCTGCTTACATACCTATTCCAACCAGAACCAACATTTCATGTCTCACATTTGACTGCCGTCGCCACTTTCATATCATTCAATCAACAAATATAAAGGGAAATTCGGGCGCCTGTCGCTGTATTGCAAAATTAAGTTCTTTGGTATATAACGGACTTGATAATGCACGGTATTTATCCATAGGCGTATCTGTAACTGCCGTTACTAGTGGCATAATGAAATTGCCGGTGCCGCCGTATTTGAGATTATTTGACTTTAAAATTCACAAAAATTATCTTTATACTATTTGAGCACCAATTCACTATTCGAGAAAGATGGAAAAACCAATAAAAGCGGATATAATCGATCTTCCACCATTGTTACTGTTAATGTTGTTTCTGTTATTGCTTTCAACTTAAATGAAATTCCTCCAAGAAGTATAACAGAGCTTAACTGTTTTAAAGTGGAAATAATGTCAAATACAATTCAAAGGCAATAGAGCAGCTTGTCTTTATTGTTGTTGATTCACATATAAATAATAAACATTCCTAATAAAGTAGAAATGTTAAATATTGCGTCTCATAAACTGAAATAGAGAGACGTTGAAGGAATTCTCTAATGACAAAACCATCAACATAAGTTTCTATGGAATTAGTAAAATTTTATGGTATAATGTTTCTATTCATTTTATTATTTATTAACACTGCCGGTTGCAAAAATGTCAAGTTAAAGGCATGTTTTTCTCTTAATTTATCGACAATTTGCAATAGTTAAAATGTGTCGACAACAGGTGTTAAGTAAATATTTAAACAAGCGAAAAATCTGTAAAACATCTATATAATAATAGATTCTATGGGATATTTATTTAAGTTAATTTTATATACCTAGAGAAAACGGATGGCCTCAAAAGGGCCTACATGTTGGAAAAAAAATTCTCCCATTGAGAAAAATTTTTAGGTCAATTTTAAAAGGTGTCGGTGGCCATTTGAAATTTCCCATTTAAATAACAAGCAAAAAAAAATTTGTCCATTAAAAATGCTATAACTTTTGAACCGTTTGAGATAAAAATTTTATCCAGGCATATTCTTGTAGAGCATTAAATTCTCTAAACAGACGTTTTAAAGTTGATTTTCTAGCTCAAAAATTCATATACTGGAGTATGTATTTGATCACGGACGGAGATTTTACACGTCCGAAACGCTATACGAATTATTACAAATAAAGACAGTGAAAGTCCAAAACATGTGTGTTAATCACTTTAATTTGACTAGGAATTATTTTTAACCAAAAAACTGATGGATAGAGATGTGCCTCAAGTTTTTATTATGCGATGTATGATTTACTCAAAAATATTGTTGAAATGTGTTTGTATAATTTTCCTGTTCGATATTCATTGCAAAAATGGCTTATCAGTCATTCATTATTATGAAACCGTCTGATTGGCAAAGCCGACTAATTTTAGATTTTGCTCTAACTTTGAGGGTGTGTTCTTTAGGATCCAAAAGAACAAAATTTACGCACTTTTAACATATCTGTACGTTTTTTTGCTGGGTGGGTGTACGTTTGTGACGGCATTTTGAAGGGGCAATGCAATAGTTTTACGTAACAGATAGATATTGCTCAGATAATACCTCTTATTAATGGTACGGTGCTGAAAATACTTGTTTTTTACTCAGTTCTTCTGTCCTTTAATTGACTCCAATATCTTGACTATTTTAAGCAACTAATGTTACTAAGAAATTAAGTGCACTTATTATAGAAGAAATAAGGCCAAGAATCAACCTGATCATCCCAGTCTTTATATACAAGATCTTTGCTTCAAACTTTGAAACTTCTAAAAATCCCATAAAATGAACGTGTTGACTGCGAGATAAAAATATGAAATCTACAGCATCTTCAGTTCTTACCTTCAACCTTAGATGTCTGCAAAGCTCGTTTTATCTGAGAAAATCATTATCTGTGACATAAAAGCTATTGCCTTTCCCCTTCAAAATGCCACGGCAAACGTATAGATATGTTAAATAAGGAAAATTTTCACAAATTAATAAAGCTCAAGAATGACATTTATGAAAGTCTGAATTCGAATAGGCTGAAATAGGCGCTTATGAAAATTAAATGTAATGCGTAATTTCTTTTCTTTGAGATCCTAAAGAATTGACTCTCAAAATTAGAGTAAAATCTACAATCAGTCGGCTTTGCCAATTGCTAAAAGATGATCAAGCGCAAAATCTGATCCGTCTTGATTAAGTCCAGATGACTTATTTTTGCTTCCATTTGTTAACAATTCAATCATAGGCACTCGGTCCTGATCTGCTAACTAGCTTTAAAATTCAGGACTACTTTCAAAACGCTCATAATATTTTGACTGTCCTTTTAAATCAAAAAATCGTTAGCAGTTTGAAATATCGTTGTAGATTTCCCTTCGTTTCAGCATAAATAACTGAAACACACTTCAAATATTCTGACCAGTACACATAAAGAGCATGAATTGTATAGCTTTATATTGAAAATTTTATAGAAGTTTCTGTTTAGCAGTTACATTAAAATTGATATAAAATTGCAGGAGCATATTGCAAACTCTCTTATTTAATTTGATACAGAAATGTACAACATTAAAATTAATGAAAAGAAATATCATGGCAGTCACTAAGGAAATAGTGAGATATATGCATAGCTCCCATAAATGCAACCGCATACAAAATTGCTACACCTGGTCGGTCATAATAACATTCCAAGCGATTCCTGTAGTGAACTGAGCCACATTCACATATTTTCAAGTTTTAATTTTAGCCTGCTGAATCAAATGATGAATAGAATCTCATCCAGTATGTTAAGAATACTCATATTTTTATAATTTATAACGTGTACAAAAAACCGTCATTTATAACAACACACAAGTTAGAAATACCGATCACTACTATCTAATTTATTATATTGTATCAACAATATCAGTTACACTGACATGAGGTCTGTTCGAAAAAGATGTAGTTTACAATTTGGAAAAACCACACATGTTAAATACTAAGAGTTTTTTCTATTCGTATCACTTTGTTATGACATGTTGTAAATAATCACGCTATAGAAGAATTATTAGCGTTTTGGTGTGTGTTGTCGAATCAACAATGTTGTTGTCACATAAGCGATCGAGGTATTTATTTAATTATAAAACACGCAATAAAAAATCAACTGTAATTTTTAAAATAACAAAGATTATGGCGTGACCATTTAGGCACGCTAATCCTGCAATTTCCTTAATTTGTACTAAATAATAATAATAATAAGCAACTATTCAATAGTTTCGTAGCGTAAAGGAAAACGTTAAAGGGAACGATTGGTCTGTATTGAAACTTTGCGGTCCATTGCCGGTTTGAATGCTGATGTCCTTTAAGAAGGGTTTAAACGACAATCTCCAACTTTGGACCACTCAATTTACCAGCTTTGTTGTCTACTAGCTTTCTTCAAATAGTCTCATTCACGTATTGATTGTTTGTGTTTTGATTATAAATTTTAAATATTGCCGTGTTCTACTGTTACGAACGAAAGGAAGAAGCGCTATCAGAGCTTTGGAGGCTTCAAATATTTGATCGTTAATTGCTTGGTTCTATATACAGAATGCGGTTAAATTGCTATTTTTTAAGCGAAATCAAAAATTTAAACAAACAATTTATAATCATAACTGACCTTCGATACGAATATTTCGCCGAGAAATAAATATTTTGTTTTACTGTGGCGCAATCATCGTAAATTGCTAACATTTCAAAGAATATCTATTGGAGAAAGGAACGTTGCCAAATAAAATTAGACATTTACATAAATCAAATTTGATGACATGTAAACGTACCATAGATATAATAAATTAACCTATACGTTTTTTTTTTGTTTGTTTGGTAAATTCTTTATAGCAAGTTGTTTATAAGTAATGCTAGTCTCTAATATCCACCGTACAGTTATCTATTTTGTTGATGGCTCACTTATGGGATTCCAACAATTATTAAACTACTATGGCGTGAACTGAAATCAATTAACATTTGACTATAATTGGTGCCATATTGTATTCCACACTACGATCAAAACTATGCATCCCATAGTCGGAGTAACATCCATTTTAGCTATCCATAAATTATATCGCATGGCGTGTGGCTTGTCCAACAGAAATTATCCAATGTCGGTCCAATGGTCAGCTTTAAAGTCATCTTTCATAAATGACAACTTCAATATAATAAATTGTATAGATAGAGAATTGATTGGTTCTATGTTAACGTTTCTTTATCAATTAAATTTGTAAATTAAATTAATTTAAATCAACCAAAAACTAAACAGGTGCGACAAAGTAATGAATCATTCTTGTATCCAAGAAGGCGGTTTTTATATAGTTAATGGGATTACATGGATTACGACAAAAGAAAAACCACTGACACATCAGAATTCTTCAAGAACTAGCTAACAATTTTTTCTGACAAATTGTAGGAGAACTTTATAGCAACTGGTCGCCTCCTCTTTATCAATAACAAAGAAATTGTCAATGAAAATAACGTGTTATCTAACGCCTAAAACATAGAAATAGTAGTAAACATTACTGCAAAAAAAACACAAACCCGTCTTGAGATCGAATTATTTTACTTATTAAGTTATACTCGAAGAATTGACTTTGGAGATTGAAGCCAAAGTAATAGAATTATACCGCAAAAACTAGTAGTTGAGGAAGTGGATGTCATGCGTGTAAGAGGTAAAATGTGAGACAGGCCGAGAAGTTATCCAGGGAAGACGAGAGAGAGTAGAAGTGAGACAGAGATAACAAGGGGGACAAAAGTGTTTTGAGCTTTATTGCTTTCTATAATAAATTTACTCGTATGTTTTAATCTCAGAGCTTTGGCGGTCTACATCCAGTTGAATATTCACTATCTTAAGATCAGGAAATCATTACACACTTTGGTCCAGTATAACAGATTGGGAAGGACCTTTTAAGTCTTTTTTTTTCGAATTCATTGAGGCGTAATGATTTTTATGATTACGAAGCCAATAGCTTAAGTTAATGCGCAAACTGTAAGCGTACCGTATCTTGTAATTTCCAAGCTTGATTCTGGAAGCTTTTAAAAATAAAGTCACGTATGGCCGTAAACGTTTACCGTGCATATGTAGCCGACAATCCTTTTACGTTGCAACTATTAACTCTTAAAGACTGATTGATATTTTTTTTTTCTAAAAGCGGTTAAATAATAAATTGTTATTCTTACAATCAGATCGTATTATTTTATCGGCAAATAATGGTACAATAAAAACGCGTGAATTTGACTGACAGACTTTATAGACTCAATATTGCCAATAAAAGACAAAATCTTGTTTACAGTTGAGTCAATTTTATATAGAGACGTGCATCGAAATATACAAACAACGATCTTTAGCTTTTTTTTGTGTTTACCGAATAGAAAGAAATACGAGTAATTCAAGCGGAAATCAGATGGAATTTTAAAAATTTGATTTGATACTATTCTGGAACACCAGATACCCGACAAATTCATTAAGTACGTTTAATTAACACAACAATATAATTAAACCCAATTTAATAACAAACGAATACATATTCACATTGGCAACAAATATAATTAGTCTGTTTGTCTGGCAGGTCAAAATCATCATATTCAGATCAACTCATATTGATTTTGTTTAGTTTAAATTATCTGGTTGTGTTAAAAGCCAAATATACTGTTGATCATTTCAAAATGGACATCAATTTCAATATTAATCTACACGATTCAGGGGCGTATTTAGCATGCGAGTCGAATAGGCGCAACCGTACAGCAAAACAGTAGCATATTCTGATTTGAATTATTAATATAATTATTATTATTATTTTGTAATATGTCCGAAAAAGGGCGCCGGTAATGTTTACTGGAACGCCAGTGAATCTTGTGTCGGCCCTGTTTGCGCGTGCATTGATTACCTTTAAGCAGGGCCGGACTGGCGTGTAGCAGTCAAGTACGGGCTTCATGAGTCAGAAAAAGATAGATAGAAAATAGATGAAATCAGATGAAGTTGTAAATCTCATCTTTGGTGATGTTCATAAACATATAGACCTTACTTTATTCGAATGACATCCATAACGGTATATAAGACTCTTCCTAAGACATGCCAAACATCTGCTGGCTTCGTTGTGATATATATAATGATTTTCTCCGACACAGCTTGATTGATACCGACCAGTAATGTGTCGGGAAAGCATAGAGATGAAACAAGGAATTTTGGAATATTTTAAGATTGGTTATTATTATTACTTTTTGTTTGCATCAATCTATTATAATAATAAAATAATTACAAAATGATTTCTATCATTATTATGCTACATTGAAGAAAATCATTACGGATGCAACGAAAATAGCAGATGTTTGGCATGTCATAGGTAAATTCTCACATACCAAATGGGTGTTGTTCCCAAAAGGACACGTTCAGAAAACTCACCAAGGGTGGGATTTGCAACTCTATTTTATTATTTATTTTTTTCTATTTTCTCTCTATCTTGCTTTGACTTCTGTAGAAATTTTAACAGGGGGCGCTAACGAAATGGTATATCAACTGGATTGAAACAGTAACAGATTGTTTCCCAACAATTTACTTCAAGGTTCAACCTAAATTTAATTTTATAAGGCAGCGCTCCTTTGGCCGACGCCCGATCACCAGTCCGGCCCTGTCTGGAAGGCACGGTAAATTCAAATCTGCTTGTATTAAAAGCCAAATATACTGATTCAGGGGCGTATTTATAGAATCTGGGCAACCGTGCGGCAAAATAATAGAACAGTCTTAATTCTGATTGATTATTATTAAGTTTTTTTGTCGTCGATGTGGACAGAACGCTATGAAATAATTATCTTTAAGTCACGGTAAATACAAATCCATCGCTGATACTGTTGTGTAATGGCTAAGCATTCAATCGTTCTATGTAACTGTAACTGGTCGAATTTGGCTTGAGTAAAGATACCCATTAGCAAACATTAAAGGCCTTGGTAGACTCTTTGCTCATGTATTCCTATTATAAACCCTACTCGTATAGCCCAATACACTAAATTACTTCAACTAGATTATGCATGTTTTCAACCAGATTCTAAATACTGTTGCATCCAGTTGCAATAAGCATATATTGTGAAATATGGACACAAGAAAAAGAGAGATACATGTATGTAATTAAAGACTAACATCAGACACAATATGCCTTTATACGCATATGTAAAGGTATATGGTATATTCTATATAATAGTTGAATCTCAATTAGATGTTTTTCTCTTATTTCTCTACATACTATTATGTGTTCGTAAAACAAAAAACTTTCATATACTGACTGGTTGTGATGCAGATATTTGAGCATCTGTTGACAACAGACTCCTTTAATTATGCTTTAACTAAAACAAACAAAGCAAATCCGAAATGTGCAAACGGATCGTGTGTTTTCATTCGCTCGTTTTTTTTTTCATCTCCCTCTCAATAATTAACTGAACCTTTTGTTAGACAAAATAAAATAGACGACGATAGTAATATTTAATTAGGATAATGTTTATAATAAAATTGATGGATTGTTTTGTAGGGAATACTGATTCCTGAATACAACAATACTTGTAGTATATGTAGAATATGTTGGTAAAACATCCATTATCAATGCAACTGATTAACCGTTATTTGTATGATAAATGCCGATCATTGATTAAAGCCTGAATGCTACCATTCAAAGCAAAATAAACTCTTTATATTCACATCTTAATATCCATATTGATTTTTGTATAAATTTACAATCATTTGATTTCAATAACGCACCATAAATTATATTGAATAATGGCATTGTTCCAATTATGATGAGACAATTGCAGATATTTGTGATAGTTTCGACATTGGTATAACACAACACATTTGTCGACTTGACTGGTAAATTATTTATGACTCAATCTGCATATGTAAGTATCGGTAATGCAATTGCTTTTCACGTTATGAGAAAAGTTTATTAACATTTATTTTTGCTTTCATTGATGGCATATCTGAAACTGAACTCATTTTCAGTAAGATCGAAACGTACAATTACTATTATTTGCAACTCATTTCAAAATTAACAAACTCGAAATTTTATAGATTTTATTTTCATCCAACTAATTGTATTTTCATAAATACTTTATTATAGTATTTCAAAAATAGATGTATCTGTTCATGAAAGCTTTAGGAGTAAAATTGTCAAAGTTGCTGAAACAAGTAAATGCTAGCGGCGAAACTACTCCAACCAGCTCTAGTTATAGAACAATAGAATTGTGTGTAGGTGTTGTACACACACACACCGCCTTCTCATCAAAGATATTCTAATTTCTTCTGATAAATACCGTGTGTTGTAATTAATTAAATAAATAGACTTGCCGTTGATGTCATCCAGATACGAGTTGAAACAATTCTAATTACTTAATTAACAAGCATCATTTTACCTTTTCCAGACAATCCACCAAAATGAAGATGAGCAAGGTAGGAAACCAGACAAACTCACAGGACCCCCAAGCAGTAAACTCTAGAGTTTTTGTCGGCAATCTGAACACATTCCAGTGCTCTAAAACGGATGTGGAAAGAATGTTCCAACGTTATGGACGGTTGGCTGGTGAGTACTTTTCAAATGAGCTTTTCTTTTCGTTACTTTTTATTGTAGTGATAGTATAGAAGATAATCAAAGGACAAGTACGATTCTTGAAGGGAAAATAGTTGTTTTACGAGCTTGTCCCTACATAAACTAGTGTGATTTTATGAATCTTTTGTGTTTGTAAATTTCTATCCGAAATTGAAATCTTCTTCAACGATTAAATAATTCTTGCAAACCAACATTGTGAGAACATCGTAATAAAAATTATAAAGAGCTAATGATGTCTTTGAGGCACATTTAAAAGGCTTTTATATTTCCCATTAATGTTTGAATTGAACAAACTACTATCCTGGATTATTTTAAAGTTTTGCTTTCTATATTTAAAATGTTTGCAATATTGTGTTATTGAAGAGTAAATTTAAACAATATTTCCATCAGCTGTAGGCCTATCGTCGCATAACAATATACTGGATGACGTAAACAATGACAAAAAAAACCCTGCGACAACTGTGTCGTTTGCATAAACTATTCCCCGAACATCTACACGCAGATTCTTTATTTTAAATATGAATATGTGTTGTGTTTTCAACCCATATATCATCCATATCAGTTATGTTAGGTGTTTACAGCTACACCCTTATGGGCTAGGAGTTTTACAGAGTTACAATGTTTTGTCCCCATGCTACCCGAACGATTGTAGACTTGTGCACAACGATTTTAATATTTCATACCTGCCATCGTATAAACATTATTTATATCATATATGTTAGAAATAGTACAACAGTTTCCCACGAATGTACACACATTGTGTAATTTTTCTAATCATGTAGAAAACAATCTATTTTTATTATTAGTTTTCATTAAATATTTTCAAAATAGATTACTGTCGGCCTTGTCGGTTTGAACAAATAAAATCAAATCCTAATTATCCGAATGTTACCATTAATAATGTTAAAATGAAAAATATTTGGACTAGCTTGCTGGCTGTGAGTCAACGATGTTAATTGGCCAAATTTACGTTGATAGACATGGAAATTTTGAAATAACATCAATTAAACGTGAATTTTTGAGTTTACTATTCGATTTCTTTACCATCAAAAGAACTTTGTAAGAATTTGTAATATTTATAAATGAATTTATAGTTCATAGAACTCTGATTTACAGTCTTTTTAAACAGTTCAAGAAACAATAAAAAAAAATCGTATTACAAAAGATCTAATAATAGAGCAAATAACTGACAAACCAACTAAATAACAAGTCTTATTAACTTAATCAATGATTGTATGTTGGAGAATTGGTACTGAAATAAAATGACTAACCGTTTTGCTATGAAATCCTATTCGTTGGATCCCGAGACAGCAATGAAGTTAGCGATGAGAAATGGATCAAGTCTCTAGTCAATTTATTGGCCACCCATCCAGAATCTAATCAGAAGTGAATTAGGTTAGTGATATGAAATTACCAAGCCTTCGCGAACACTGAACAACGATGATAAGACACTTCATTGGTTGGCTAATAGAAATTGTGTTAGCATCTATTGTATTTTAGAGAAAGAAGTTTTTTTCAAAAAAAAAAAAAGTCCGATATCTACACATAACTAAAGACAGATACAGGCAATCTTTATTGGTCTTTGATTCTTGCAGAGCGGAAATGTGTAAGATGGATTGCTTTTCAGATGAATGGAGACCAATAGAAATACAATTACAGTCATCAGAAAATCTACACGATTTGCTCGATTTGTAGCTATTTAGTTACAATCGAGACTTTCATAGTGAATTTACTTTTGAGTAAAAGAAAACTGAAAACGTATTTTCAAATATAATTATTTACTCAGTTAACTAAACACACAACACATTAAAGTATCAAAGTTTTGAAAATATCTAAACATAATAGAGTTTTACGCTTTTACTGACAGCCACTTTAAAATACAAAGTTCACAACAAAGTCTGTCTTGGCCTTATCATAGTTGTATTTGGCGGACAAAAGCACTACCGTTTGCTCTTTGCAACTAATTTTAATTCCTCTATTATGTAAAGATTTAGCGAAAATTCAGCAGAATAATAAGACCAAAAAACAAATCGATCGACTTTTTATTCTGTTAGTGTTCTAGATCGTAAATCGTTAACGAGACTTTTATTGATATTAATTGTTCAAGTCTTGAATGTATTATCTTTCAAGGAATACATCGTGCGTGTTTTGTGTTGTTCTATATCCAAGTTGGTTTTACACAGCTCGTATTCACTTAGTCTAATAAGTATTTGTTGGTTGAGCTTTCCGTCCACTTTGCTTCTTCATTATAAATGAAGGTATATAGGAAAACACAAAGGATAGTATCGAGGGATACGGCCCGTGTTCGCCAGCATACTAATTAACTATTATTGTATCGAATGGAGATTTTAGGGCCAATTATAAGTCTCACCGACATTCATTATTTCGTATTCTGGTATTCTTTTTGTTTACTAAAACGGAATTTACAAATATCATCGTAGAAACTGAATAGAAATTATGAATAGATTCTTCTTTTTATAGATAAATAATCATCATTAATTACTATGACATTAATTAACGTTGACGACGTCCTTGGACAGGTCAAAATGCTCGAATAGATTTTCAGTTGAATTATTCAACAATTATTGAACAATAAAAGTTTTGTATTTATGGAAAACGATAAGGGAACAATATTGATCAAAACTCTCTTTTGAAAGCAAAACTCAAATAACATTTTTTGAGATTTTAAATAGTTTTTGTTAAGACTAAATTGCATTAAACTCGATTTATTCGTATTTGTGAGTATTTGTCTGAAATGTAATATGATTATATCTTCTTTCGCAGGAATATCAATGCACAAAGGATATGCTTTCGTACAGTTTACGAATCCTTTTGACGCTAGAAGTGCCTGTTTAGGAGAGGATGGGAGAACCGTTCTCAGTCAAATACTAGGTGAGTTCGTTTATAAGAAATTCAAGTTAAGACAGAATAGGTTGAATTAAATAGAAAATTCCTAGATTTTCCTCAATTTCCATTTCAAAGAATACTTAATGTAATTCTAAGTTTTGAAGAATACGATAATAGGTGAGAGCCTAGAAGCTTTTGTTCTAAAACGCAAAATGTGTAAAGGCGCTTTCGGTTGAAATTATTTTATATGACTATAATAAATAAGCAATTTTGCCTGAATAATAAACACATAAGATCATTTTCAATAAGTTAGTGTTAGCGTTGATGATTTTTTTTCAGACAAGATTCGAGAATTGCAAATAAAGTCAAGCGTTACAAAATTAAATAAATAACAGATCGAAATAAATACACCAATAATTATATAAACATGCAAAGGTATTATTAATTTTAGGTGGCAGACCCTTCCTGTTCCAAACTATCCTAGAATCAAAATAATTTACTCGTTTCAGCAATAATTTAGCGTCATTAGCCTCAAACATGCGACGCATAAAACTTAGATTGTTTGTTGTTAAACAAAATGTAAAACCAAAATAATACAAAATTAATAATTATGTTCTCTTCTACCTATGTTGAGTTTTCCTTGTAAAATTTCAACACTGACATACTAGTTAAACTTTATAATCAAACACTTTATATTATATTGTTTAAATGAAATTTAAACGAACTTTCATTATTACGTGGAAATTTCCTAAGCTTATTCGATCAATTACTAAAACGTACAGTTCTCTATTTTTCTGTTTCTTCCAACAAAAACAACGGCCCTAATAGTTAATACAATATTATTCGAAATTCTCGAATATGGCTTTTTAGAAGGGACCAAATTTGATAACAACTCTCCAGTTATTCAACAACTACCGACCATTTTATCTACTAGATAGTTGAACTGAACTTATGAACAAGTTGATAGCCATTGTAACGTTTAAAGAGGTAGCCGTACCACGGTCTGATATCACGAAATTTTGTTATGAACTCTTGACAACTATCTTCTTCAGAGACAAAAAAAATAACGGCTAGCAGAGAGTAAACTAAAAATGCGAGTAATAAAATCAGGAAACTCCTAGTAGACTTTTTTTATAAATATCTACAAGAAATAATAGATTCTGTCGCATTTTCCACGATTCACAAGTGGTAATTTTTGTGAATCCTCTCATGTGTGTTCAATAAATAAAGAAACAAAGAGATTTCTTTGAATTTGATATAAATATTTAATATGCTCCAGGTGGTTGGTATCTTTTACTATCTACGAAACACGAAAGGAGATTGTATCGTTTGCTTAAATCTAGTATGGTACAACTATATCTTTATATTTTCTTGTATAAATCGTAGGGGGTAGGTAGGTGCAAGCTGCGTACAATTTATCTTGCTATTCCGTAATTCCCACGAATATGTTACATGTTTATTTAGCTATACCACAGAACTAGCTAAGAAATTCCCAACATACTTACCGGTCGCACTTTGATCTAAATTCTTTGTTGTGAGCTATTTTGTTTAGTATGCATGGAAGACAGCACAACATCTGCAAAGAACCTCACCATATGTAATACAGGGTATACTAGACATGTATATAATGATCGTTTGTTTTATTTTTCTATTCTTTTCTTATACTTGTTTGAGTTTGAATGTTGCTAACTGTATTGCAATACATTCCAATCAGGCCTAGTTTCTCTGTTACCTGGATGCTCCCAACAGACCACAACGGAAACTAATTTAAGTTTTGAAATCCGCTTCTATCAGATTTATTGCTGCCACTGTTCTGTTTGTAAAATTTCCAAGCCATAATAGAGATCGAAAGAATGGAATCACGCTATTTATGTTGCGACAAATGTGGACGAAAAAACAAACAATTCAACAGAATTTCTACAGTCTTTCGTAGAATTACTAATATTATTATCAATCATTGTAAAGCAATTTGCCAATACAGCTTACAAGCGACAATATATCTTTGTCTTGTAAAATAGTGTTCAATCTTTAGCCATTCCCTTGATTTCCTATTACAATTTAACAAAGTGTACAATACGTCAACGTAACCGGAAGGTTACAAATCGAAAGTGGGATGTGGTTGTAAGTTAGCAGACATGATGAGGGGCTAACTCAACTGGAACAGCATCAGTATTCATGACTGTCTTGTCGCTAGCAAGTCGGACGAATCGAACTTACAGGTCGACCGCTGTCAATGTCTTGTCTTTCCCTTTAAATTGCTTCACTAGACGAATTTAGTTGGTATATATATAGATGTTGAGAAATGTTGATATTACCATTTCAGATAATCCCTTCCTTCCGTCCAATATTTCGACTTATTCATGCTTAAAATGTGTTAACACAATAGTAATGGTTGTGTATACAAAAAAAGCTTATATCAATAATTTCGTCTAAATTGCTATATTATCTTGGAAGTCGTTATTTGGCTCATTTCTACAGACCTGTTAGTTTATATAAATGCTCATTAGAATGGTTTGTTTATGGCATAAACGAAATGTATTCTAATAAAAGCGCAATAAATCTTCCGACTGGAATGTTGTTGGATTATCGTTTATGTTCGACTACTTCAAAGGCAACAATGTTCAGAAGAAAACTGAAAATAGTTATTACCGACATGTAATGGAATAAAAAGAGACATGCATGTTTACAGTGCATATCCTAACAATGTTTAAACGTATCTTTTAAATACACAATAAACCCCAAAATATGTATAAATGGTCTAAAATAACATTAAAAAAAGCTTCTACCTCCCCATATTGTCGCGCATCCACCTGAAATTTTTCAAAGTCTAATCCCGCATATGTTTTACCGCAAATTTAGCGATTATAATATTTTTCGTCTCGTAAAATCTCATCGTTATTTTGTTATAAAACAACTCTATAATAAATATATTATCTTAATAGAAGTGAATTATTGCTACGTTTTCTAAACATAGATAAGAGTCATGATGTTTATATTTAAGAAATCATCTATTTTCAGCCAGGTGGTATGTTATTAAAATAAGCGTGTGTTCCAATTGTGGTGGACAACGTTGGCGGCAATATGAAATCTTGCCAGGTGGAGAGATGAACAATTGTTTTCAGGTCCTTGAAACGTCCGAATTGAGACAAATTGAAAATCTAACATTCGTCTAATTTTAAAGGGAAACGAGTCACACAAAATCAAACAAATATTCCATGTAAATATAACAAAAGTTAATTATCTACAATGCAAATAAATTGAGGCAAGTGACGGCAAAAAAAGTGATTACTGAAAAATCAAGTATCAGGCACTAGTTGGTACACAACTCGTGGGAATATAACGGAGTGTACAGTTTGAACATAATTTGATATAGACGTTTGGTCATGGTGTAGCCTCCGCCGACACCCTCACACTGTTACCACCACCTATAAAATAGTTGAGCATCGTGATCATACTTTGATAAGACGTAAAGATAGTCTGCAACAGTCATGCTAACTAACATGATTTAATAATCGGTTTGATAAATTGCTTATAGTTGTAATGAGACTTTGACATGAATTGTGATTTGTCTAATGACACTAATTTCAAAAATAATATGCAAGTTGATAAACACAAAGTTGATCTCAATGTTCCGAAGAAGCATCTCTATTATTATCATTTTTTTTGTAATCTTTCGTAAAGTGCGCGTTTTAATTCCTGAAAAAAAAACAACATCGTTGCCAAAACAATTCCTGTAACATGTTTGATGTCTTTTAAATTAGGGTCCTAATCTATTACGCTCAGGTTGTTGTAACGTCTTTCAAATATCATCAAGAAAGTTCAAATATTAAAAGGGTAGAATTTTGCAGATTAATTAATGAAGTAATTAATGATGCCTATAATTAAACTTTACAGGACGATGACATTTTATAAATTGTTCGAAAATAGCATCGTGACCAGCTGCTAGGAGTTCGTGCCGACGTGATTTGAACGGCTAAAATTTATATCCATATATGAGACGTAATAAATTTTCGGTGGAAATCATACGTTTTTTCTACTCGGTTCGTTTATTACTAGCATACTCTCTCTCTCTCGATAACATATTATTATTGTTATTCAAATAGACGATAGGTAAGTAACGTCAGATAACAGTTTTCCCACAATTCCTGTGGTGGTGTTGTATCGAATATGTGCAAGAAAATATTGTTATTATGATCGTAATCAGTATCGTAATTGGTTCTGGCTGTGTTCGTTTGCGCAGCTGGGCATGAAATTACAATCAAACACATGTAACTGAGATGTATGGTCTTAATGTAAGTGTAAATGTAATATTTTTAGCCCCAACAGATCTTGGCCGCCAACAGTTTTATTGGCCATGTTATGGATGACGGTTATAATTGCTTCTCTCTACGATTACTTTATAGCTAAATCTAACACTCAGAGACGGAAAATTTCCAGTTCTAGATTATTATTAACTTTCTACTAGAAAAATTTAATATCAACTTTTTAATCTTGTGAGAAACAATAGTCGACGACGACTAATAGAAAATTTAATTGCAAACACAATTCAGTCCTTTTAATCGATCCATTCAACGAACGATTCAAATTTAATTGTATAAAATTGTATATTGTGTAAGGTTTAGTAGAATGTAAAGAGGCATTCAAGTCTCGTTTACGCTGCTGTTAGCTTTCAAAGAATTGTATTGGAAATTAACATCCTGTCTCTAAATTCAATCCCGGAGGTAATCTTTGGAAATATGTAAGATAATGAAAGGTAACAAACTCCATCGTTGTTATAGAAGCGAACGAGTTAATGGCTTTTCAACGTGGCCTGAATGAATAAAACTTTAACATTCTTCCAAGATGATAGATTGTTTTGAGTTTTCAAAGTGTACATTATAATCTCATCTATCTATAAAAGAAAAATTACAACGGCTTTGGCGAGAATACGTCTAAATACGCTACGGGACATCGCAAATAATACGACTTGTTCAACTAATTATTTTTTGATTCAGCCAGGAACACTACACCATAATCCTCCCTTAGGATTATGTTGCAGACGTTTTCTTTTTGTGTGATCGTTCCCCCGAATAGCAATATAAAATTATCAGTTTATTCAAGCACCTGCTACCTAAGAACACAATTCACGATAAAAAATTCTAAAGAAAAATTCAATTAATTAAAATTGCCAACACACCGCCTCTACAAATCCATTCTCCACCGACTATCTGACAATTTATGCGTGAATTGTTCAACAGCAATTTATAACACGTTCTTTTTTTTTTCTTTTTGTCCAAGATACATATCTGTATTTCTTGCGGCATTTGCTAACGTCATCTTTTTTCATTTCAATACTACGTCTGCCTCTCCTCTTCACAATTCCCTCTGAAAACATGCTGGTCCTTAAACTAAACCAGAAACGGTAGTGGGTGGATTGTTAGAGAGAAAGAGAGAGAGAGAGAGAGAGAGTAGTAGGTACCGCCAACGGTAAATTGAAATTGTCACGATTTCACGGGGAGATGGTAATAGCAGTGAAAAGGTAGGGTGGTAGTTTCACGGCACGCTTCAGACGAATTGAATTTTAATGTCATCGTATTCAGGAAATGGATAATTAATAACAGGTTACTCTCGTCTACAGCACTCTAGTTTCATCAACAATTTGACAAGGAAACTGACTATTTCCAAAAATAAATGATTGCAAATTAATGGAATTTACTTGATTACTCTTTCAATTCACTTTTTGGATAATTCGCGTGCGATTAAATTTCCTGATATTCATCAACGATTTTTAATTTTTACGAGACAACCTCCTGAAAGTATTGACCCAACAATTCATGCAATTGCCTACATTATGAAGGCAGAAAGACGGGAACAAAGAACTGATCGCATTCTACTGAATGGTTCAATAGACAAATGGAATATTCTTTCAGATTGCAGGACATTTGCCTGCTTCTCAACGGTACTACAAATAGCGTGTTCCGAGCGATTATTTTACCTATTACCATTACTTACATGTAAATATAACCCCATTTAACCCTATTTCGGTTAGCACCTGAGCATACGCCGCTTTAAACGGTCTAATATTGTATGTATCCGTATGCACACTTTCAAGTATTATTTATTATCGTATAAAGTTCACTGATAAGAACTGTTGCGGTAGAATGTACGTCAGAAAGCCGGAACTGTCACAACTACGATGCGATATTACTGAACAAAAACCTAAAAATTACAGAAAAAAAAACGAAAGAAACTTTTGAAGCCGCCAAATGGATTTCTGTGTGAAGAGAGCAATCCTGTGTTTCTCTATAGAAAAACTGCTGAATCGTTTGCACTTTTTCCCCTTAAAACCCGTCTATTATTACGCTCAAACAGTTTTCAGCCAGATTCGTCTAATTCATTTTCTCACTTTGTGAGTAGATGAGTATTTCTATCGTAAAACAGTTACCTGTCAAGTCTGGTAGACAAGAGTATTACGTCGTGTTTAAAGTTTGCCGGTGTTTTATATTTTTTTGTTCTCCATTTGAAGTCAGTATAAATCCAAAAAAATGTTGTTAACGTCTGTTTATTTATTCGTTGAACTTTTTTGGCACTTTTAATCGAATAACGACAGCAGTCTATAAAAATGTTTGCGGTATTGATGTGAACGCTGGCGCATGGTTCTCAAAGACTTTCACTCGTTTTCTCGATTAAGATAAAATTTAAAAAAAAAATATTTGAAAATATGCATTTAACTTGTGGTAATTCGTAAAAATTTCAGTCTCTAAACGGATTTCTCCATAAAAAAAAATAAATAAATAGAAATACGATGAATTATATCTCGAATTTATTTATTGTACAACATATTGGAAAAGACTATCTACGTGTACGGCATCCGAAATCCTGATAATTGTACTATTTTAACGCAATTCGAAGTTCAACAGTTTCCATCATTTCTTATCATATAAGAAGGAGAGAAGCTTTAAAAGGATCAGTATCTTATAAAGAGGACAATATAAATTTATGAAACATTTGAAAGTCAGCAGATACATTTGTTCACCGGTCACGGTCTTGTTGGCACACAATTGCCTGCGATTCTCGGAACAACATAAACTTGTTTACATTATTGTCGGTTGGTAATCTTTCCAGTCGTATTCTGGAACTGAACGCGACGTTAAAAGTAATCGACATTAGACGTAAAGAAAATCTGAGAGCTTTCGAATTTGTTTTGCCACGTTATTCGCATACGATCACTACAAATTGTATTGTAAGAATTTTTGACTACAAAATGCAAAATATTTAATTTTGTTCTATTAAGCATGTAAGCTTTTTCATCACACTTAGCATAAATAATCGAGTTCATTAGTAGAATTGCAATACATTTCTGGAGCATCTTACAGAAGTATATAAATATTTTATCCACCATTAGAAGGATTAATGGAAACCACGAACAATATTTAATGTACAGATTTACAATTTAATCTGCACTTGCTTAGTATCTACGAAAATATTTGATTTTCAATCTACAAACACCAGGAAAAAAAAGTAATTAAAACGACAAAAAAAGCAAGGTATCCAATCAATAAAACTAAACTCATTTAATTCTTGTTGTAATCAATTAGTTGTCGTGCAGTTTAATTACACACAATATATTTTTTATAGACGTTGTTACACTACAATTTTCCTTTTATTAGTCGTTATTTTCATCAACTTTTTCGATTTCATTAACTTCTTTTTGTATAGAAGAAACAAAGGAAATATTCTTATATCAAAACAAAGACAAGAAAAATAAAAATTAATCAATTCCTATTTTATTGTACAATGTTTATTTGATTCAATAATATTGGTATTTCGTAGAGCAGATCCGTAATGTACTCATAGTCAAGTTTTGTTATGTTGTAGTAGGTAGACAGATCAAATTTCACTGAAACACTAAATTCAATACGTTATAAACGCGATTCTTGTATATATACGGATACAATGATATCGTCTTTCTCATGTTATTGTTGTCATCGTCCTCTCTTATAAGTAGCATATCCCTAATGTTATAGAAGTGAGTCCACTTTCATAGGCTTTCTTCCGTTAATGCAGTACCCGTGTAGGGACGTTAAAATCGCCTTTGGGCCATCACTACAACAACTCTCTTACACTTGGCACGTAGCTAAAACTGCCTTATATCTCTGTATATATATGTAGATTTACATTTGCACAAATACTTTAATAGTAAGAGAAAGAAACGTGACTATTTACAGAGATAGTGGAGGTTTTAAAAATATTTCAAAATACTAGTAAGTAGAAGTAAAAGTTATTAAAACACACGAATATATTGTTTTGAAGAATACGAAGCATTAGGGAATTAACAGTGTAAATATTAAATGAACCTCGACTAGGTTACACTCAAACTCTGGGTTCTAAATTACTATTTTCGTACTCCTTGAACATACTCGAATAACAAAGTTAGATGGCACAATGACCGGGCAAGCTACTCAAACATTAATGCGACTCTGGATTTGATTTGTTTTCTTTAATTCAAGTAATTACGATAAAAATTGCTTGCCATGTTGATCTTAAAATTAAACAGCTGTGATCGTAATTTGGGTGGATGCGCCGGGGTATATATATATGAGATCACTTCGCTTACATACATTGAACATTTTAACATAGGATGTATTATAACAAAGTTAAGTTTCTAAAATAACATGTCTGACGCGTTGACGACACAATACGGAGACGATTCTGAATAAATTCGTGATGTCAAGGATTTCAATTATGCATGCATTGTGGTTTCAATATTGAACTTGTCAGCAACAGGCCCATACCATACTATAACAGAAGTTTGTCCGGATATTATACTCTCTATATCTAATGGTAACTAAACTCACGGATACGTAAAATTATTTATAAATGTGTGCACCTGTTTATTTTCAAAGTCAATCAATATTGTTCTTTTGTCAATTGCAGATGTAAACATGGTAGCGGAACCAAAACCCCATCAAACAGGACGAAAACGACAAAACGTTGCCAAAACGGGAAATGATTGGTAAGTTGGAAAATTCGACAATTAATTAATTAATATAATCGTGTGGGAGATTAAATCCCAAAAATAGCAACACAACAAATAATATTTTCAAGAACTGAAATATCGACGGTTTCATTCGAACAAACAATCTTTATATTTAGTTGCCAGTTGGAAGACCACGCAACAAAAATAATAAAATAAAAATATTGCCATGATACATTTCTCGTTTGTCTACCTCTCACTGTTAAGAACATGTACAAAACAATTTCTTATTTCAAACAAAATTCGTTGGTGTTTTTTTTTTTTGTTGTTGAAATAAATATCAAAATTACATTATACATCCCTATCAAAAGCCAATACGAAAATTGATGAGATTTGGGATTTTATTTTGTACGAAATCAACTTGTCAATATCCAGTTAAAATTACAAAAAAATCTACCATCAATATATACAACCTCTGGCCACATTTCAACGTCACAATATTTTAAAATTCTCATTCAGCCTAATCTTGATGCTACAATAGATATCTCTATTGCATTATCTCTAGAGAACAGTGTAGTTTTTGAATTGGTTAACCGTTAGTTTGTTATGTTACGTCAATGTACAATTGTCATATATAACTCCTGAGGGATAATGTCGTTGCGACATCCGCAGGGATTTATACACCAATACATTTAAAATATAAATATATATATTCACACACACACACACATACACATAGATATGGACATCGATAAAGAGAGAGATAGAATGAATCAAACGCCTTTCTGGATTAAATTCAATTCTATGAAATTTTTAAAATGTGAAGCAATATCGCCATAAATTGCTTATATCCGTTTCCTATTTTATATTCAATGCAACTATATCAATTTTTGATCAATTCGTATTAATAATTGAGATTCGTTTTGATCAGGAACAAATGAATTGCAACTGTTACTAATAATAGAGTAATGATTAACATTAATGTAATCATTAGTCAATGAATTTCTAAAGTTTTAATTTAATTCTGATGCGACAGATCTTTATTACATACTGCAAATAGTTTCTATTCGTATACAGAATATCCCAGCTAACAGTTTCATCTCAAATATCTCGCTTATTTGTGAGATCGCCACGATCTGATTTTTCGAGCTATTTTGGAAATGCCAAAACGTCATATAAGATCTCAAAAATTGCTCAATGTTAGGAAATCGATCAATACTACAAATGAATCTGATAGGAAATAGTTATTTACCGTTCAAGCTGGTAAAGTCATAGGAGTGGATGAAGGAACATTACCACCGTGTGCAGTACAAGCTTATTTTTCAATATTTGCTTTTCAAACTCCTTTTTATTTATTTATTTTTTAATTTTCTTATAAGTTATGCCATTAATTACTCATACAGTCAATTGTTGTTGGTTGCTATTGTATGTTTCTAAACAACAGGTTTTTTCTTATTTTCTGTTGGTTGCTATGGAGTTTACCCACCTCAACGATAAAGTACACTTAACCGTTAAGGTGGGTAAAGAGCTACTTTACTATCGAGTTTGTAGTCGTTAAAGTAGAACTTTAATAGCAAGTATCGAAAAAAATATGTTTTAAAAATGTCTCATTTACTACTCAAAAAGAAAATAAGCAAATGCGACTCGTCCGGCGCCTCCACCATTTTGCATAGTGTGGATGTGTGGTGGTCGAATTGATGAAAGGTGGAATTTTGCGCGATCTGTACGCCCCCGGAACGAGGATAGTTCTTTAACACCAACAATTCTATTGCGCATCTGTCTGAGGTATTGCGCCTCGATCTGGCACGGGCACAGTACCTATTTTTAAAGTTTTATTTACATTGATTACATTATTAGGGTGTACCATTTGCTGATTTAGTTATATTTCAACGTATGTATTTTCTACACAATTTTTGAATATTTTAGAAGCAGAATCCACTACTTTATGAATATTTTGTTCAAGAGTGTTAACGTTCTTTGGTTCTAACTTGTACACTTATTCCTTAGTGCAGCCTCAAAGAAAAAAGTCAGAGGGGGTTAGATCAACACTGTACTCGTTAATATTATTACATGCCAGCGATGGATGGTGCAAGTTTCTAGGAGAATCTAAATTAAAAATAGGTATTGACTTAACAACCATCCTGTACTTTAATATTCATATAAATTGAAACAATAAAACTGGCAAAAAAAAAATGTACGTGTACCAATGATGGAGTAATTAGTAAGTGGATTTTTCGTTGCGCTCCTATTTTTAGTAATTAATAGTAGGTTCGTTAATAGTTTTTGTACAAACAGTTTTAATTAAAAGGGTGCCTAGTGGAGTTATAATTTCAATTGCCTAAACTAAATTCTGACATATACAACAAACAAACTTTACTAATTAATAATATTTTAATTCCAATAGGGATTTTAGCTGGGCATATGGGGTCTCAAATGTATCGAACAGTTGTTTAAGCTATAATTGATAAATTACATACTAATTATATATACATATAACAAATGTATTGCAAATATTCCAACCTCTCAAGCTGGCTTAAATTCAATTCATAATAATAATATTGGAGATAAACTATCAGTTGAAAAAAAAACGAAATCACAACATATAAGAAAAGAAAGATTACGATAAAAAATGACATCATTTATGTAGTAACTCCATTTTCCTACAAGCCAATAACATTGTCCGATAAATACTACCCTTTTGCTTTATGAGTGTAGGGTGATTGCATTCAAGCTGAACTAACAATAGCCAGAGAGCGGAATCAATGGTTGTACTACCGGAAATGAAAAGTCCTTAACACGCTAGATTTCGATATGATCGCCAAAGGGTGGATGGTGTGTGTGTGTGTGTTGAAAACAAAACGAAATCAAAAAAAAATTGGGGAGAAAAAACGAAGACAATCAAAACATGATTGAATTTATTGTAGGGGATCTCGTTCAAATGAACAGATAATTTCTCTTTCCAATTTTCACTTCAATAACTTAATTTTTAAGAATTGACCTTTATTGATGGTGATGATGCTCGATTTTCGTCCATTAATTATTTTACAGAAATTCAATTCGCTTCGATGTCGTTCAATTGGAACGTTTTATTAATGCGACACGGCATTTTAATGACATCGTTCCGTATAACCGGTTCGTTTTATTCAATCGCCTATTTGTAGAAGAGTACGTTAAATTTCTTGCTAGCTATGTTTAAAACTGTGGTAGCAGCCACAATACCTAATTCAATGTAGATTCATCATTAACGATCAATCACTTTGGCCATTGTTTTCCTCGTAGGTACACATTCTGATATGTGCACTGTTCAATTACATGAACCCTTGGGTGAGGTTGATGTACTCTCCATTTCGAAGTAGTATCATGTAATGGAAACACTGGTAGCCGAGTAGAATGTCCAAAATCATTGCCAGTAACCTTCTACATAATTTCCCTTGTGTTCACCTTGAATGAGACTTTGTAGTGGCAGCACACAAAATTTTCATGACACTGCCGTCATGATTTTTTAATCACACCTACGTTTCCCCAAACAATATAATTCTAGATTAACACGGAAATAATGGTTTTTCTTTTATATAATAAAGATGGAAATTTTGATAATGATTATTAACATAAACTAGACAGAACAAAAGATTAATGGTGTTTTTCGATTGGTGTTGAATAGGATGCTATAACAAGATAGGTTCATTAATTTAAAATGATAAGAATTATGGTAAATAATAGACATTGGATTTCTGCCACAGGTTGTCTCAATTGACACTTATTCAGATTGATGAAGCCGTGCTTGTTGATATGACGTGACAAATTAATCATCCTATAGTGGATATACGCTTATTGAGGTATAATAGAGTTGACAATAAGCCATTGTGTGTATTTTAATTTATTTTCAAAAAGCCGTTTTCAATTAATTTATCAAATTTGTTCCCAATAATAAATCAGAGTGTTATACTAATAATTGCTGTAATATTAGAATGACAGAAAGTTGGGGAAATTATCGAGTGATTAGCGCTACCAACAACAAAAAAAAATATAAACGTCCAAACGACCCATTTCTGCTTTGACAAGGGTTACGATTGAAATAATGAAAGGATGAAGAGGGCACTCGCCGTGCTGACGATTGCGTTGAATGCTTCAGATCAATCACAATTGCTTGGATTCAAATTAAGGAAAGTGTTGGCTTTGGTGATAGAGTGCCATCAGTTGTTTTAGGAAATTGAAAGGGTCAAAGGGTGGCCGAACTTTCCGGGACTCGTATTAATGCCATATCAATGATCACAACCTAAATTTTCAAATAAAAGATCGGAAAATCTTTCACTGAATAGAACGAGAGAATACTGCAAAATGTATAAATTAGAAATACTACCGCATTTTATTTGCACTGATAATATGGAAATTTGTACCCAATATAAAGTAGAGCGCATTTAAACTATACCACTGCGTATTGCGACTGTCGTCTTTGCCGAAGCAACGACAACTTTCTACCATAATCAAATCCCCAGTTAAGACCAGGAATCAGGAATACCAGAATACCTCTAAATGCTGGTTGAAATGGAATATTTGATTTCTAATTTAGCGGCTTCATCTGGCTTGAATTTCTCGCCGTCTTTCCTCAGTTATAACCACACAAATTTAAACTTATACATGAAATACACAAGAAATTAGTTCTTTTTTTATGCATGCATATCTTGGTGAATAATAGTCGATTAATAATCATGAATTGGTAGAATGGGCGATGCAAAAAAGCAGACGTTCGATTCTCCGTAAATGATGATCAAAATCGGAAATTGTTAAGTATTGAGCCAAAAAAAATGGCGTGTAAACGAACCGTCATGTAAACCAATCTGTCGTTTCAACCTGAGCACGTTGCAAACAAATCGCTGCTGAATCGTAGGAAGTACCGAACCGCCCCCTAATGTCGATTTGCAATTGATGTTCTCCATTTACTAAACTAACTAGAACTAACAAAAGATTACGGTTAATACCTTGAATTATTATCACGAACGACAGTCTTTAGTAAAAATGAAATTTTCAAAGCCTGTTTTATTAAATTGCATATATATTCGGCGCTTATATCTGAAAATATACTTGAATATGTTGATCAAGTTATATCGAAGGAAAAAAAGGGAGGAAAAAACCTGAAACAATGATATGCATCTTAGTCTGATTTTTGATATTCAGATCTGGCAATTTGTTATTCCAGCGATTTCCTATGTAAATTTCCTTTCAGTTTCCATTCCACTTCTCATTCGCCTTTTTCTTGATGCTTGTTGATTTGTCTTGGAAAGTGTTAGAAATAAGAGACTGTTACTGAAACATCGTCCAATTACTATGCCAGCAGATACAGGACATATTCGCGCCAAGAACTTATATTAAATCCACGTTTAAGAGTTTTATAATGGAATGAATAATTTAAGAAGCTTGATTCCTTTTTACTTTTAGTTTGTATAAAGATATATGAGCTTGTTAGGAGGGTCCAATCTCTACTAAATCTGTTACAGGGGAACATTTCTCATTTGTAGCATTGAACCAATCGAAAATATCAACCGCAACAACATTAATGAACGCAATCAAGTCCTTCCAATGCCATTTTTCTTCACCAAATGTGCACGGTTGTATTTTTGCTCGCCCTTTTTTTTATAGGTCATTAATTTCCAAATTTTTAACCGTATTAGAATACATTGATCTCGTTTAATTAAAATTTCTGCTTTATTAAAATAAACCAAAACAAATTAGAATTTTTTAAAATTTAATTTGTATACAACGTTTGTATTTTATTTCAATTATAATCTATTAAAGATTCTTTTGTGGGGAAATATGCAGGAAACGCCATTGTCCTTTTAAAATATGCAAATTAACAACCATGAACAAATACAATTATGCGTCAATTTTAAAATGATTGAAAATTGTGAAAACTTTGTCAAGCGCACTCCAATAGATTCTCTACCCCTTGCACAACCAACTTCCTGACCGCCTTTAAATCAATTACATTATATTTATAAACTTTAAATTCTGATTTCTATTAATTTTTGTTTACTGTTCAATTCTTCAGTAGAATTCTACGTTTTTAATGAACAACTCGTTTCTAATGGAAATTTCTTTCAATACAATTACCGATTGCAATATTTATATTTAACAGATATTGAAAAAACGTATAATAAACGAAAAACGATGCGACTGTCACCTTTACGATTAGCTTTTACTACCAATTCGCCTTGGAACTATTGAGCTTTATGATAGGTTGGGTCTGATGTTTAGACGGTTGATGTTTCTGTTTTTATAACATACAGACCATAAATGTCACTCGTAAATTCATGTTTTACTTTACAAGAATTTGACCAAAATACCAAAACCATTCAGTCCGACCGACATTGACTTTATTCAAACATATAAAATATTTTGCAGGGGTAACCACTAAATTTTCAGCGCAATATTTATTCATCAAATTAGAGAATGTTGCAGATATCTATCCTGTGCAGGCACGGCCTTCTCTACAATTTTCTTTACGATAAGAAGATCAAGAAACTTTTTATTAAGAAATAAACATAATACAAAAAGAAAATGTGGATGTACAGAGTGACCCAGGGTGGGGTTGATAAAAGGGAAAATATTTTCAATTTTAGAAGAAAAAGTCATTCTTTAAAAAAGTTCTGCTTGTTGCTAAAATGGGACTGGCAAAAATATCTCAGATCAACTGGCATACTTTTATGAAATTGACAAAAAACAACATTTCTATTCAAACTTGGAGACTTTTTCCTTTGCATATAAATAGGTGTTAAGCAAAGATTGACTGTTTTGGCAAATAAGCTCCATTTCAGTACAAACAAAGTTGCTTTTTAACAAATTGAAAAGGTGGATTAATCTTGAAAAAATGAAAACCCTAAAATCGTTGCTTAACTGGAATGTTTGCTTCAGTCGTCAAATCAGAACAAATTTACAACACATTAAGACCAATACAATATTTACCACCTATTCAAAAGAGAAAGCAACCTTAGAAATTATAAATAACGAAACAAAACGACCACAACTAATTTGAGTTTTATTTCATCTTTCAACGTTTCACTAGATGAACTACGCTACCAATTATAACAATCTTCTTATAAAGCCTTATAGGTTTTCCACTGCAATATTGGGGCGCTTTTGAGAAATTAATCCATTCCTAAAAATAGAATAAAACTAGACAATGAAGAGGCATCTCAATTTCATTATTTCTCATTCCATTACAATACGATGCGCTTATAAAAAGAACCGAGAAACCACAAAAAAAACGATACCAATTTACTATTTATATTTTCTAATAATATTTTTATCTACTTAAATCGCTAAAATCTGAAAGCCTATTTATGGAAACACAAAGTTTTATTTTAATCGCAAGGAAAAAGTGTTGTTTAATAAATGATGGGCAAAAGGCGTCTTAATCCAGTCTTTAATATTAAACATTGTACACTAACAATGAGATAAACACTGCCACATTTTCAAATCTCACATTTTAATCATCTAAATTCAAGATTAGTTCCGCTTTGAACTATTTTTAAATTGATCTATAATCTACCGATCCCAAATAAACAATAGTAATTTAATAACTACTTAATTAAAGATCCTCTCATCTAATGAAAATATCCAATTTTCTATTGTCAAATTTAATTTAATATTAATTTCATCCCCAACAACTAAATCGAATAAATAGAATTGAATTGATATCAGACTGTGCTATAAACATGTATCTAATATTAGATACATACAGGCTGTCCCACCTCAAATATCTCGTTTGTTTGTGAATTGAAATGGAAAAGTATCTAAAGATTTTACACTACAATGTCTATACTTCAATTGACCGACACGATTTTCTTTCTAGCTATTTTGGAAATGCCAAAACGTCCTATAAGGTCTCGAAAATTACTCAATATTAGGAAACCAATTACCTACAATGAATACTGCGAATGAATTTGATATGAAAATAATATTTTTCTCTCTAAAACTTCTCATTTGCTGCTGAAAAATAAATTAGAGCTTCTCTGGGATCAGTAACCTATTCATTAATGAAAAAAGCCTACGTCAAAATTAAATATTAGGAAACCAATCACCTGCAATGAATATCGTGAATGAACAAAATTTCGAGTTAAAAACTGTATTTCAGTCGTTACAATTCGTCGTGCAGAATGGTGGAGGCGCCGGGCGAATCGCGCTTTCCCATTTTTTTTTGAGTAGCAAATCAAAAATTTTTAGGAGAAAGAAGAATGTGGTATCAAATTCATTTGCAATATTGATTGCAGGTGATTTTTTTCCTCATATTGAGTCACTTGCGAGACCTTATATGATGTTTTGGTAATTCGAAAATAGCTAGAATATAAATCAATTGAAGTACAGACATTGTAGTCTAATTTCTTTAAATACTTCTCCATTTCAATTCACAAACAATCGAGATGTTTGAGGTGGAATACTTAGGTGGGACACTCTATATATGAAATACAATTGTTAATTTTGTTATTCTATATTAATAACGAAATTGTTTATGCAGTAGTGTTTTCCTAATTTTCTCCAACTAAAATTATTTTCTGTTCTATCATTTCACCATCCATAATCCGACATTGTTGTGTTGGTGACAATTTCTGCACAAATAACGTATTAAACAAAACAATTTAGTAGATGTCTTAGAAATTCAAGACGCGCAACGTTAATCTCATCAAAAACTTGTTATAATACAGAAGTAATCTTTCACAGTATTAAGGTAACATCAAAGATTGCTGCCGGCTTGAAAGATGAAAGTAATTGGATTTGTCTGAGAGAGACTAGGTAAATAAAAACAAAAAAAAAACCGTTCCACCTATCTATACATCATTTAACTTTCGAACGTTGACTATTGTTTGTTTGTTTGTTTATTTTGAAATGGAGGAAGAAAATACTACAAAACGAAACAAAAACCCGGAGTGATTCTTATGACCGATCGTGATACTTCAAATCTAATTTGATTTTATTGTAAATCGAATACACACACACACACACACTAGAATGGCTATTTATTCACGTAATACAATATAGTTTAGTAATCAGGTAAAAGCCCTGTCGGTCATGTGTTTATAACGATTCTGTCAATCATTCAAGTGTTTATATTTTCATCAAATCTACTTGTTGTCATAACAAAATTGATTACTATCGAAACTAATTATGTTTACTTTTATTAATGAATTCGTCCTAAATTAAAAACTTTTGATTATTATTATATCAAATAACTGACTGTTGTTGTTGTTGTTGTTGTTTTGTTTCAACATTCTATTGTTGTACAAACTGGACGTTATAATGATTGTTGGTAACATGGAAGAAATAAAAGGGACATATCCCATGTGTACACTGACCACAAAACGTGAGATTTTCGACTTCCAATGTAATCGAATGTGAAAATCTTGATTACGAATTCAAGTGTTTGAGTAAATGTTTATTGAGTTGAAATGTAGATAGTACGGATTTGGGCTTTTGTTGAAAAATCAAACCGGCACAATTAAGATTAGCAGTAATCAATATTCGATCAATAAATACTTATATAGAGACAGAAGCCGACTGAGAAATTTCGTTGTACTTTTTAGATGGTTTTACAACTGACTAGTCCCAAAAAAGTAGCAACGAAATATAAGGAAAGTTGCCTATATACTATATATATTGGACCGCTTCTTCAATATGATAAACAAAGCAGAATTGTCTAGAGTTATCTAAATTGAACGGCCAAGTTTCTTAAATTGGACCAGATTTTTATATTTGTACAGAACCAAAACAAGAGGCCAATACGAAAACGAGATAAATCTTTTTTGTAATAAGCAACATTTGAAAATTTGACTTTAAAGCCCCCAATAGTCAGTTTGAAAAACATGTTTAAGGAACGCATTTTTATTGCTGCTGATAATTTAAATCCAACAAATATACTTACCGTCTTGAATGTTATTATTATTATAACTATGATTTTGATTATAATTATTATTCAAAGCAATAATTGACTATTGCTACAATTTCTCTGGTATAATTGGACTATTTACAAATGCTCAAAAATTACGTAATTTTCAACAAGTTATTTGTGTTATTAACAAAACAATTCTACCGGCTAATAATTGCAGAATTATGTCTCATTATTATATGAATACTTCAGAGAATTTGTCAACAAGAAGTGTGTTAATGAATTAAATGTCGCAAGTGGTCCAAAATAGGCACACTTCCCCTATTATCAGTTATTTTTTGCAGAGTTTCCTTATAGGGCTGTTACTGATTTGAAAAATAGTACTATAGTAATAGTAATAGAAGAATATTCTCACAATTAACTTCGATGTATTTATTATTTTTGCAGAGAGCGGTGTCAAAGATACCAGGCCAGGAAGGCCTGTGTATAGATAAAATGTCGTGATCAAAATAAAAAATAACGTGTTGTTTTTATTCATTAAACTGCTAAATTTAATTATATTAGACAGACCAAAAACAAACCAATTCTACCATAAAACAAAGACCAAAGTGATGGAAACGCGAGAAATATAAAAGTGTAAATGGATACTTGTGTTTGATTTGAAAATTAAATATCGTATTGCAAAAGAATCAAAATCGAAATTATGTAACAAAAAACTCAACATTAAAATGTACAGGATTCAAATTTTTTATTGGTTGTGAAAAATTGAACCGCTACTCTAAATCGTATTCAGTCAGCTGTCGAGTATCAAAATTATTCTTTATTAAATTACTGAAGAAACAAACTTCAATACGCTTTATATAATGATTTAAATAGTTTGATAGATTTTTAAAGAATCAATCGAAAACTCTGGTATTAGTATATACTTGAACAATTTTCAGTTATTATCCTACCTTTAGCAGCTGTTCAGTCTTTCTTCAGGAAGACTCCTACAGGATGCGATGCACAACACTAAGCACTGATCACTGAAACAAATTGAACATATAAATAATATAATTTTTCTATTTTGCGTCAATAATAGCGCTATTATTAAACTCGCTACTGTATCGAAATGTGCTCATTTCGATACTAGTGCTGAAAAGGAAAATAGTAGGATTTTTTTCCACTAAATTGGTAACATTTTCATTGATTTTGACAACTGTCAAAAATCATAAAAACAAGATACTTAATATACCGTTTTTCGTACTGATCTTTGGATTTATCGGGTAGTAAATTGCTTCCTGCATTGTCAGCAATTTCCCTTCTTTCAGGTGGACTACATGAAAATTCTTCACTCATTGTTAAATAAGCAATTTGGCGAAAAAAACAATTGACTAAGAGTGAAAAATAAAACAATTGAAGTTTCCTAGCTGAATGTTCAATTGTTTTTTTTAGTAACACCAACTCCCACCAATTTCTCTAAATATCAAATTTCGCATTTTTTTTGTAAAAAAGAGCACAAAATAGGCAAAATAGAAAAAATAATATAAAAAACTCGTGTCAGAAGTCGTATATTGCACGAGTCCAAGTTTAGAAAACGAGCGGCGGACTCGTGCAATAATAGGCGACTTCTGACACTTGTTCTTTAATATACTATTCTCCTACAGCAAACTGCAGAGTGATCAATATGCATTTAATCGAATACAACATTAATAAATAGTAACTACTTTCAGGAACGGTAGACATAAGGCGTGCTTCTACACGAAAAAATTCATGCATAATACGGTGAAAGAAGGCTCATATAACAACCTCAAACGTTGGATTGTTTTATTTTTCCCTGGTCGAGAGTTACGTGTTATAAAAATTGATTGTTTCGAAAAATTTTATAAATTAGACAAATTTTATGAGCTGGGGAGTTTGATCTCCCATTCTAAAAAAGATTGTAAATCAGACAGAAGAAGATGATCCATGGCTAAAACATTTGTTCAATTTTTGAGCTGGGAAAAAAATATTATTAGAGAAAATTACAAACAAAACAACCGAAATTTGTACGCATGCTCTACCCGTATCTCATGTGAGGTTTGTTTTCGATAATTTTTTTGGTCTTGTTTTCAATATAAACAAAAATCGTCAAATTAGTCAAAATAAAAAGCACAGAATCTTGTAGGCTAGATGAATAAACAACATATCGGTTTTTGCACGCCGTTCATAGAGACTTCCAAAAAATTGACCGGGTTGAACATGTTAATCACGTTTGCTATGAACTCTATGACAGTAGATTGTCGACCATTTGCGTATTGCCTTATTGTTATTTAACCGATTAATTTGTACAGTTAAAAATGCTTAATGTTCTTCTACAACTAGTTTAAACCTTACCTTTATCAATATTACACGGAATTGAAGGATATTTACACAAAAACAACAACACACATTCAACCACAAAAATGCACAACAATGACATAACTCAATTGTTTTGGAAAACTTTGACTTGAACTGGAAAATAATGCCAACTTAAATTGAACATTGTTGCCGACATTCAAAACAAATCTCCGATGCACAGGCGACTTGTTTTCTTTTTGATTCAAATGAAAATAGATTTGAATTTTTCCGCGTGAAAGCAAATAAAACAAAAAAATAGTGCAAATCTTAATGTAAAAACATTTATATAAGCGACTTTTATTTATAAAAAGAGGCGTAAGCCCCAATTTGCATATTTCTAACCTCAAAGACAACCTTCTGTTCTAAAATTCATTGTCTGTTTGCTTTATTTTGAATCATCCTTTTACTACTTATACTCTCATTACTTTGCTACAGACTTCCTTTGTTAAAGTGAACCTTATATAAGGTTCTCAAAGCTTAAGACCTTAAACTGGCATTAGGTCAATCGGGTCTAAAGAGGTGAATCGTCAAAAATTCAACCTTTGTATTTATATAGATTACTTAAGGCATTAATTAAACAAAGTAAACAAAAATTAAGGTTTAGTCGTCCGACTCGTGTACTTAAACCTAATTTACACGAGGACAGTAGCTACAGCAACTTACTTAAGCTAGTGACTATGTACTTTTTCTAGTACTAAATCGAACGTTTATACAACACCAGTTGGAAAATGTAGTGATTAGCTTAAGTTACTTGTTTTAGCTACTGTCCCCGTATAAATTCCACATTAGAGGGAAATTTTGATTTGATCAATATTTGTAGAAATGACAATAACTAATTTATTTTCTTATTGTTTCAGGGACTACTATTACGACAGGTAAGTCGAAAAAATATTGAAGCACGTTGTCATATTCAATTCTATAACGTAAAAGAACACTCACAGTTCTGATACAGATTGCAAATAGTATTGGGTTTTATATTATTTAAGCTCATTTACAACTAGATAATGCTGATGTGTTTCACGAACTGAAAAGATTGCTGTTTTACGTGAGTCAATTCACTGTCTAGGCGAAATTCCAACAGTGGAATAGTTTACTAAAATTATATTACACACATTCGATGCATTCATATATATTTGGTTTTGAATGAAACGTTGCAAATATTCGTAGAACTGTAAGTTTGTCACGTATTCTATCTGGATAAAAGAGCTTCCTGTTAGTTGTGGCGCAATTATCTAGTGATACAGTGCGTTCTCGGTGAAGGCGCCTGTCAAAACAATTCCACCAATTGCTAGAGGCAAAAATCACCGAGTCTACGGCTATTATGCGAACATTTATTAATTGAATTCTTATTTTCTTCTAAACACAACACAGTAGTAATCTCAGAGGTCTCTTAATTGGATAGAAGCCAAAATGAAGTTGCGATATTGGGTGATATGTTTTGTTCCCTTGATGTGTTGACATTTCTAAAACCGTAGGTACTTAGAATCCCTTGTTTTCAGAAACACAGCAAAAATCACCTTCACACTGTTTGCCTCAAACCAACACTATCTTGAGGCATCCAACAATATAGCTACAAATATAATTTTTTTTCATCAGAAATAGTGATACCACGTAGACGGGAATCTCTCCTAATAGACAATAGTCGAGACGAGAGAGACATGTCTCCCGTCTGGTCTGGACGAGAGTGACCGAGACGGTATAGGAATTTTCTCTCGATCCCTTTCTCTCGCGACATCCGAGTCAGAACTTCTATAATTAGCTTCCTCTTTTTTTATCACTGACAAATAAAGCCTTCCATCGAAGTTACCGATTAAGAAAAACTCATCTTTAGCTGGTTTTTATATACCTGCTGATTATCAAATTTATAACAGAGGTATTCCTGCTGTTTTATAATGCTCTGCTTTTTTATGTACACCTAAAGGGGATTTATATTAAATTGAAACACACTTCACTGCTAATGTTTGCATAAATCTAGGAATATTTCTCTGCTAATTTATTATTGATATTGTTTATTTCTTGAAGGATTAATTCTTGGAGCTTGTTTTATGAGGTGCTTAATATTTTATTAAACAATGCTAGGAACATTACTGAATAAATAATATCAGTTTGTTCAAATTAAAAAGAAAAGTTATAACAACTAAAAATGAATTGAATCGATTCTACCGAATAAACAATAGTGGCTTTAATTTTAAAGGATGGCTACTAGTATCTTTAAAGCAAGCTAAAATTTCACAGTTTTACAACAAAATTATCGGCATGAATTCATTTCCATTGAATATTCAAATAAAATAAAACAGCCAAATCAATTAATTCCGAATTCATTATATGAATCTTATTAAACGGATGAGAGAGGTGTAATGTCACCATCTCCTCGATCTCCGCCTTTTCCACTCTTGTGTGCATGTGTGTGTGTGTGCGGTTTTTTTAGCATGCCATTTCGATGGAGTTGAGGGAATGTGGCGGTGACGATGGTGTTGGTGGTTGGCAATGGTCGGATCAACCATTAAAGTTAATTGAATTTCCTTAGAGCGTCTGCATGCGGGATGTTGAACCGCCAAATTGACTTGGAAATGGCCGTGTAGAAGACGGGCGATGTATTGCAGAATATTTGAATGGTTGAACACCTTGAAATAGAGAGAAAGAGAAATTGTTTTTTGCCTACTAACTGTATAACACACAAAAACTGACTAAAAATTAAATAATTCTCTTTTACACATATTTTTCGTGGCCATAAACGAAACAGTTTCCATTTTTCATGAATAAAATGAATAAAAAGACGTTAACGGTTTGGTGAATGTTTGGAATTTATTCAAACATGAAAAATTGTAACATATAAAAGTGTATTTTATACATATGGGGAATGTTAGAGATGAATTTGTTTGCAAGTTATGTATCAAATAAAGTGCAGTTGTAATTTTCTCAAAGTCACAATTGAAAATATTGATTTTATGGCTATCTTATTTAGTTGATTACAGTGATTATATTTAACTGATCATATTTTCAGTCACGCTATAAGGCTATTCTTCTGATTACTTACCTATATATAAATTAGGTGAAAGTATTTGATTATTAGAATCGCAATAACCTCCGATTTTATTGTAAACTGTCCAAAATACAATCATAGTCTTTTCAATTAACAATAAACAGTCCATTGTTTGATTAACTAGATTTTAATTAAATAAACATTAGCTTAATTACTATTGAAACGTTACCTAATACTCTATCACATCAATAGCTTATTTAGGAAGCTCCAAAATAGACCTGGATTAACTTACGCAGGCAGCCTATTGGTCGTATTCGTAAATAAACATTTTTTCATTAAATGCTTTTGTTTTAATTATGTAATTGCTCTAGAATTTCAAATAATGGCTGCTCTCTTTACGAATACATTTAGACAAAGGTAATCCAAGAATTTCTATTAATGCAGCAGCATTCATGCTAGAGAGGCTGTCAAGAAAGCAGGCCATGCAGTTTAGCGTTGTGCGGTGTTTATCAAAGCGCTCTCAGACATCTTCAATGATTCAACAACTCTGGCATGAACATTCTTTAAAAATCTTTAATGTCACTTATTTCAGATGGTTCTCTATTGTCTATAAGAGTTAGCGAAATGTCGAGAATATTGTTATGAATTACCTTAGTTGCTTGAGATTGGAATGCAATTTACTCTCTTGTGTGCCAACGTTCACGTATGATTTTATGGTTCTCTCATTTACTTTAAACATAACACTAGTCTCTCGGCTAAACCACGATTCTAGCCCTCATGAATCAAAACTTCCAGAACCGGGTGTAAGCCATTTATTTCTTAACTCCCAGAATATTGGTGAGGTGGCACCGTCTAAGAAAAGATTGTCGTCAGTTGTTTTAAATCATCTGTCTCCTTAGACACACGTTTGACCGTCACCTTCTCATCGTTTTAAGGTGACATGTTACGGTACGTTCATGTCACAGAAATCTCGCTGTTTACCCATTATCTGGATACCGTGGATGTTTCGCGTGATGCCTAGCAAAAAACAGATCTGTTTTTCATCGCGGTCCACATCCATGCGATTGGTGGAATCAATGACATTCCAAGAATATTGAAAAATGATCGGTGAAATAACGAGGGCGAATCAGTACGAACATCTATTTGAAATCGCTATGTAAACAACGAGATATCTCCGACATGAATGTATTCTTACAGGCGAGTTCACAGGCAAATATGGTCCCAGCCTGCAGCAATATACAAATTAATGGTCGACTAGTTGTTTGTATTGTCAAGTCATTAGTGAATAATGGAAGAATTCACTGCGATCCAAAATCGGCAAGAACTTGCTAGGTGCTCGAGTATGGTAATTAGTAGGGTTTTTCGGGGGTGGCAAAAAATCTGTTAACCCCATTAAGTAGGCGATCCATTTGTGCTCTTAACCCAGATACAGGACTGTTTTGATGGTACCTAAAAATCGTGTATTTTTCCATTGTTGTTCATTCGTTTTTTTTTGTCGCTACTCCAATTGTCATGGAAATCATATAAAATATTCAGTGATAATATATAAACTTAACCAAATGAACATACACCGATGTATTGATTTTACGAATAAAATAATACAAAATTGTTTATTAATGTCGACTAAACTCCATTTACCTGAATTATTCATGAAAGGTAATTTCTATTTTCATCGATTATTTATCAACACTTATCCAAAGAATCGTACACATATAATGAGAAATTTCTATGAGGAGCTCTATGCAAATTCAACAAATTATCATTAATTAAACATTAAAGAAATATTGAACTGAGTATAAAGTTTTTAATAAGAAAACGTTTAAAAATACTAAGTTAAATTGAAATGGATAAACATTGAAATTGTGGTGACTTAATAAAAATGCAACTGAACAAAATTCTACGTCAGACCAACTTTCCGAACTTTACTAAAATAATAATGATGATAATTTCGATTTTTATCCGCAAAATATATTTCGGTAGTACCTACTATCATTTTGTTATTTAAGTTATGCTTTATGCTGGATATCCGACAAGGAAAGTTACTTAAAATGTTGGCATTTCTGATTAATTCCAGATTAAGATTTCATCACAGTTGCGGACATTTCTCTGGCTTAATTCAAGAACTCTGCAAATCTTATTAATATTTGAATCGATGAAATTTCGTCTTTTTCCTGTTACTAATCGAGAGTATTCTTCATTTAATTCGACAATTATTGTGGTTATTTGTAGATAAAAGTCGGGCGTTAATCAATAAAGTTAAATAAAAACGCTTTTCCCGTTAAGTGTCTAATCATATTAGTTGCTGGTTTTTATCGAAATAAAAGTGTCTTTTGATGGCTGGCATGATGGCAACTAAAACGAAAACATTTCTACTGCATTACGAATAATTTATAATGATCCAACACTAATGGTCGCTATCCGGGATCACAGAAATCAATAATTGTTGCCACATGTAGTGTGTATGTCATTCAGACTTTTCCAATAATCACCCTTTTGAAATGAAGAATAATAACGACCGACCAGAGGCTAAATAACGCCAAATTAGATATCTATCGCGTATCAATGAATCATTAAATTAACTATTGTTAGTTAGACAATAGCTCGTTTGCTCTCATTGAAGTTATGTAAATATGGAAATTAATTAAAATACCAAAACTATGTATTACAGTTGAACTTTCATATAAAATTCAACAATAAAATATGGAAAACTTTTCATTCTATAGAAACTGGAAAAAAACTCATGAATAATTCATATCCATTCTTGTATCTACATACGCCGGAAAAAAACATTGAACTGATTTCCGATTGATAAGAACCATCTCGACCAATATTGCATAGTGTAACTAAGGACCTTTCCAATATTTACATATACAGTCTATTGAATAGATAGGTCGGCCACAACAACAATCTAGCTTCCAACAATCGTTACGGTCACGATATAGGCCGCATACTAAAATTGGACGGGACCTAATGCGAAGGCGAGATCGGTGGTGGTATAAGGGTGGTTGTGGCGTCTGACGACCGGCATCATCACCACCGACACCGGTGCCGCCACCACCGTCGTCATAGACGTCGTGTATACCTGTTGCACTAAATTTTGTTGCAAATGATCCGACAAGAAACTGAGCATTTTTTTTGTCCAACCATATATCGTATTTTTTTTGGTAAATCTATTGAATATGTAGCAGTCTTAAAGGCGTGGAGACACAAATTTCGATACGTTAGATAAATGCGTCTCTGAGCTCCGAAAAATGGAATTAGTTTTCGTTGTGATTTATGATCGCCTAGAATATAATCGAATGCATAGAACTGCAGTCTGAACTTTATCGAACAATTCGAGCATATCTCTTTATTTATTGAGTGTGACCTACAGCAATTCTTATTCCTTTATTGCATCCGGGAAGGTAACCCTGATTATAACTTTTTCTACAGCACCTCCTGTAAATTACTCGCAAATTAATTTTGACTTGAATAGCTTCTGTTAGAATGCGTAGAACTGAATCGGTTGCTACTAAACTCGTTCGTGGGATAAAAATATGAAAATGAATAACTGAAGACTCTCCCTGAAATACGATCAGGATTCTACAGGTCAAGATATCTTTGTAACAGGTTGTTAGACGACTGCTGAATGCGTAATGGGAAAATTTACGTACTAGAAATAAATCGAATCAATTCCCCTTTTTTATTTCAGCTTCTATAAATAGATGCGTTAATACAATCTTAAAGATGTTTTACCGAATTCGCTCATTTGATTTCAATTTGCTTCAAGTCGGTCCGTACAAAAATTTTGCTGTCAAGATAGATTATAACCCATCTTTTGTAGTATTTCTAGAATTAACACAAATTCTTGTTAAACTCTAAATTGTGCACCATAGAGATGTAATTATAGAGAGTAGAAAGTTTTTATTAATGTGACTAGTTATAAGTTTTTGTTATTTTATGCAAGGCACTGTTAATTATTCACTGCCGCTCCAGATTTTTCAACACTTCTACACGTCGTTTTCTTGGCAAATTTCTAGTCGCTCATTAATTCAGAATGCAGGCGTACTGGCACCGTTTCGAAAATTGTGTGCAACATAAAAACAGCCAAACACACAATGATGTGAATACAGCAAAACTATAAGAGTTGCTTTAAGGCGATATCACGACGGGTCGAGATCCACGGTTGTTGAGTTGTGCAGCGTTGACTTTTAATTTTTTTCACAAACGATTGAATATTTTAAGATGAAAATCCTCTCAAATTCGTTTCCAATGGTAATAGCCTCAAATGACTTTTTTTTTCTGAAAAACTTATTTTTTCGCGTAAGTCGTGAAAATTCTTTAACAATCCCGATTTAAATCAATCTTTCCGTTTTTTCCTTTGTTAATTGACAGAATTGCATGAAATTTATGGCAATGATAGTTGTTAAAGTGCTTGATGTCTGTATGGATTTCCTTCCAAAATTCGTATTTATTTTCCAAAAAACCTGATAAGAATTGTTTGAAAGAAGTCATTGCCTTCTCTAGAAAATGTATGTGAATCTTAGAAAAATAAATCCATACAGACATCAAGCAGACTAACGAGTATGATTGACATCAATTTCATCCCATTTTGTTAAAAAAACAAGAGAAACACAAAAAGATTGATTTAAACTGGGAATATCATTGAATTTTAACGTTTTACAGGAAAACTAGATAAGATTTGCAATAAATTTTTATTTGAAGCTACAGCTCATTAATATTTCAAACGAATGTAAAAGGATTTTCTTCTTAATGTTTTCAATCTTCTGTAAAAAAAAAATTAAAAGGCAACTCTGCACAACTCAACAGTTGTAAATCTTTGCCCGTCGTGAAATCGCCTTAAGTCGAGAAAATATGATGTAGTCTTTGTCTGACACATTTATGGCACATGTGTCCATAGAGTCTGTTTCAAATTCCACTTGAGTGCAACTCCTTAAGGCCACTCCTCCATCTACCTAAGATATAGAGAACTCTTCTACTCTTCCAATATACTTACATATTTTAATAAATATGCACAATAAGACGTCTCTCAAGCCATTTATTGATAGGATCTGTGTCTAGTTTCCTTCCTCAAATCCAGTGATCCTCAAACATGAGCATTTCATTAATTTTGAGTGTCGCACGCGTTTCAGCGTATAAAGTCGTACCCGTTTAGTTCCCTGATATCTCCCAAATGCACCAACATCAGTAGATGCATACTCGCGTTTGCTATGATTGATCTATTTGCGAACAGACCGTCGTCCGTTAAAATAGCATGAATTGTCTGGGAAAGAATTGGAAGAATGAAGAACAGTCTAGTGACATTTCTATATTACCAACATGATGGATGAGCGACAATCAACTTGCTGAGTAAATCAGTTTGAGTTTCCTTTCCTTTTTTTGTTAATTTTTTTTCCAGAATATCAAATCAAAATAAGAATGTTTAACAACTATTTCGCATGATAGATAAATAAGTATAACAAATTAGCATTTGTCTAATGTAAATTTATAGTTTGTTGATAACGAAACACATGTCTTCCCGATTAAGATTCACGCAAAGTTCGTCACGTTTAAATGTCACGGAAGCAAATAATCTTTGCTTTAGTTCAAAGTCGATTGAGTAACATTATAAGGACGGCGGTTGTGTACTGGCTTCCTAAAGGAACTCTCTTACATATTCATCAGGGGGTTATCTGTCGGACAAGCTGTGGCCTGTTCGAAACGATAAAGGAATATTTACTCTACTTACAGTCTGTAATTAAGCACACCTATATTTGCATGCCTGATTAAATCTGGGCTGCTTCGATGGTCATTTGCATTTAACTTTTGTTTGTTTTGGTATAATCGCATAGTATTTTATCAATGTATATGCACCTTTTTTCTAATTATAATAATCTCGAATAATATTAAAACGTTTTTTTTGTGTTGAATTTGTACGTATTTTGACTTTTAATTAGTCACCGTTTCGGCGTGAAATTTTTCCCATCAACATCATCCAGTCGGGCTTAATTGTATTTATTCTAGAAACGCTCACAAGTGGGATTTACATTCCGATTATTGTCTGGTCGTTTGTTTGTCAGTGATGAACTTTCTACCATTGTAAAGTTTATTAAACTGTTGTTATATTACATCAGAATAAAAACAGTAGGACGCTTGTAATTTTCCACGCTTTTTATTAACACGGGATAGGACACAAGTTTGCGGAAAATAATTAGAAATCTCCACACTCGTACAAACTTTTCTCATTCTTCTTTCCACATCACAACCAGATAGATATTTTTGTTGGAGACAATCATCTTTGTGAAATTCTAAAAATACAAGTGGCTAAAGTACTGAATTGTTCTCTAATTAGCTTGTCTTTTGCCCGGCTTTTAATTTCCACATGAACATGACAAGTTTTCCAATTTCTAAATTTATACCTCTATGGGATGTCTTTCAGTTTAAAGGTAAATTTCAGTTTAGTTTTCACTGGAATGACATATAATTTCGGTGGCAATCAGATCGATTCCGTCTAGACACATTATCTGAAAATGTCGATGATTGTTTGGCTCGTTTATCACAAATTATAAATTGATGCGAATGTCTTGAGATTTTTCAAATTCAATCACAAATTATTCAAACTGATTTGACCCATTGTTCCGGACGATTTATGCAAAAATGGTGGAATGTCTGCAGCAATAATAGTTTATCATCTGTCTGTATTTTCAGCAGTAATAATTTTATTATTCAAATTTTAAACAATATAACGTTGACTAATCTAGACAACTATTTTTCTTAATACATTTCATGGCAACAGAAATCTCATCGGTAACAAGGGTAAACAGAGATGGATGTTTTCGTAGCCATAACCGTATTACCTTACGTGTAATTTAACGAATTTGCACACAGTGTGGTAAACGAAATGTAATTTAGGTGAAAGCGTGCCCGTAAAAAACTCGAAAACATGTACGGTGACGGCTTCGTCCGTTGTAATAGTAATAGTGGTAATAGTAGTGGTGATGTTTATTTAGTGGGTATCCAGAGAGGAAACTGTACAATGTTTGTTAACGTATATAATGGACCCATTCTAGGTGATAATGCGGATCCACTGAGAAATATGAAATGAACAAGCCTGCCTTTTACTTCACACTTCGTGTATATATGTATATAAACACACAATAAAATAGGCCCGAGTGCAAATACACAGATTCTACAGATTATACTGCCAAGTCACACCACCCAACTACCAAACATTAGGATGAAAACCGTGTTTTGACAATGGATGGCTTGGGAAAATTCCACCAACTTCTCACTATAAATAAAAACATTGAGTAGGTAGTGCGCTTCATTAAACAATTGCCACCAGAACCACTTTTAAAATACAAAAAAAACTCCAACAATTAGTTGTTTAGAACATTTCATCCACGTTTAATATCCACCGCACAATACAACTCTTTTTATTGTGCAATATTCCGCTATCTATCTAGGAGAACCTGGAAAAATCGATCGCTATTGAAATGAAAGTATGCGCCTTTCAAATGATTAATGCCTGAATGGATTCTTACAGCCGGTAACAGGGACGACTCGCATCGATTACAAAACGCATGATACTGAAAGCTGAAAGATATAGGCAGGCATACAGTGTGTGAGTGGAGAGGGTGTTCAGACATTGGAATGTCATTTTGCCAGCTTTTCGACAGCTTCCCTTTGTTAACTTGTCGACCACAAGATATTTCCACTGAAAAAATATCCACCACCCACATCGTCCATCTCTATCATTATTGCAATTGAAAAGAACGACGAACAGGTGAGAATTCAGTGGCGATGATATATCGATGACAGATTATAGATGCCAAACTGGAGCAATCGACTCTCTAATAGGACGATATAAATATGTTGCGGAGGGAAGCTTACTTGTCAGACTGCTAGTATTGTGTAAGATAAATTGAGTTACACTAAGGATTCGAGTTGATGTCCTCCCGGCTGTCAAGCTTTACACTTCCCCCATTTGGAAGTACAACAATCGGCAATACCCACAAATATCCAGTCCCTAGCCGATACTCTTCACTCCTCAAAGACTTACAATTAGTTACAGTGCACGGTTTGTATTTAGTTGTGGATAATTTTACGGTTACTATTTGCAAATATCCAAGCCATAATCGCAACCAGTTCACTTCAAAGGAATGTATGTTGTACACATAACAGGAATTGTAAGCAACCGGACTATGTAATGACCCTCATTTGTTCTGGGTTGAGAGTTTCTAGATTACTACCACTACAGTTATAGTATAGTAAAGACTGAAGCCGAGTAACGGAATGTAACATCTCGTCTTGAGAATCCACAAGCTCATAATTGTCGGCAACGGATTTAATTGTTCAAATGCAAAGTAAGCATCTGCGGTATTTGCACCAATTCTATACCATTTCAAGTGGAATATTCGTGCATGACGACAATTCAATTTCTCTAGTCAATTGGCAGTCAACATGGACATCTAATCAAAATCTCTGTTGGTTTCATTTAAATAGTTGAAAAGTTTAGATGAGAAAAATGGAATGTGTGACAAATGTAGCATAAAAGTTTTCTGGTCTAAACAATGTTGGCGTTACATTAAATCTTCCACACTATTAATCGTGAAATAATTGCAAACATTACTGTAGTAAATTGACTGTACAACAGCTATTTCACGCTTTTTCCAAACAACTTCAGCTTTCGTCGTTTCCTTAACCGTTACACGGATAAATCCGACAAAGATGCAATGCATACGATTATCCGTACGGAAAATCCAACTGTTGTTCGGGCCATAATGAGCCTTCATGTAAACGAAAATTGAAGGAAACGTACACCAGTTGTCGTCAATATAAAGTGACAATCAATTCTCAAACTAGTGAATCGCAAATATCGAGAAAAATGATACGTTTCTATCAAGTTTGATGTATATTCAGTGCAGATATTGTTTTCAAGTTCTCTCTATCGAATAATAAAGCCACAATAGCTACGAAAAAATCGAACAACTACACAAGTCATAAAAATCGGTGTTTACGGTTTTAAAGCTATACAAATTCCGAATCAATATATCCGATTCGGGTTACATTGTAGTAGACATGTCGTTTATCTGGAACCAAAGCATTAATGACGTATCACAAATCTTGCTAGTGAGTTTTATCATGGTGTCAACACCAGTTGCCGTTAACAATACCAATTTGGTGTTGATACTTTTCGAATCGTCCGTAATTTTGAAGGCTTCAACCACATAACACCGTTTTCTGAAGATTAAATCGCCGTAAATTATAAGAATCATTTGAATGGCGAACGATAAGAAGTACGGTGTAATTTTCGGGCGACAATAGAGACAATGATCGCTATTATCATAATAATACATACGCATAGATCGATGATTTATGGGCGTCATTTCGCCGAAAACGCCATAATGATTATTAAGGCGACATTATGAAGGCAACTTCTTACAATTGAGCCTAATTTATTAAAGTTTCAAATGGCAACTATTGTTGGATATGTATGTATAAATGTGTGTGTGCAAGTTTTTATGCGGGCTAGTAAAAGTTTAATGCACACCATTTACCATATTCATTCAAACGTATATAAGAAAAGTTGAAGCGTGTTGGATCAATTTTCAATACAAATATTAAAGTCGTTTGCATAGCGGGAAACGGGTAAAAGAACACAAAGAAAATTGTGCAAACTTGAAATCCGATGATTCTGGAAAACAAACTTGAAAACAGAAATAACGTCAAAACTCACCTCTTCTCCACTGAACAAACAACGAAATTAGATGAGATCGACACGGTTCTATTTACCAACGAATGAATTATAAAGGCAAATTAGTTGAGATTACTTTGTTGTTTTTTTTTTTGTGCGAGAGATGGAATAAAGTTGCCAGTTACTAACAATGCATGATCGGTGTGTTAATATTCCATAAAATTACATTTCTGCAATTTAAATGTTTTGACTTCAAACTAATTAAGTTCTTTGGATCTCATCTAAAATTAGCTAAGCCAAATTGGAAATAAAGCCAAAGAAATTCCTGTAGATTATTCGAGATTCTTTTTACATTTTTCTTCATTCCACGTTACCACTTTAACTTTAGTAGATGATGATGGTGTCAAATATTTCATACAGATTTGATTAGCAACAGAACTGACGACATTTCTCTTCTCTCCTCGCAAACGCCCCAACGTTCATATTTCATTTCTACAAATAAAATTCTACCAAGCTGTTTTTTTTTTTATTTTATTTCTTCTTGTACTTCTTATCCCCATTTATACTCATTTATTCGTTACAGTTACTACGCTTCAACGTCATTTCCGGTAGGTCCTTCGCGATTGGTGCCGCCAATAAAGCGTCAACGATTGATGAACACTGCAAGAAATGGCAAGAACAATCAATCGCAGAAAACGACCACCGTGCCACCGCTAGATCAACTCAAAGTTTATAGTGAGTAAACGTGATTTGTTCGATTATACAATATTAACCGAATTCAAGAGCCTCTTTAATGATAATCTCACAGACAACACATGTAGCTGTAGAATATTTGTCGGCGACATTTCCAACACAAGACCGTAACGAAACAGTCGCATTTGTCACATTCTTAATGGTAGCACAAGCTATTCTAAAACACAATGCAATTATAACGGCTCTTTGTTTCATTTTATGTGTTGTACGTAGAGAAAATAAGAGAGGATCTCATCTATCTCTGCTAGTCGTCCATTCGCTTATGACGTCACATTAAAGGCCCATTTTAAATATTAATGCAATTGAGATTAATATAAAGTGCTTATTACGCTTGTTAAGTGTCGACTAGTCGAGAGGCGGCGGGGAGTAGCCGTCCCACCAGCTCGGGCCAATGCTTTCAAATCATCACAAAAAGCTCGCCCTCGTCGCCTATACCAACCACAAAAGACAAATATAGGAGGGATTATAAAGATTGTGGAATATTCATCATCAGTATGATTAAACAAAAGATAATTGCAACATTAATTAACCATTTTTAATTTTAAATGCAGAGAATTTTTTTTCTGTTCGGTGTAATTGAATCATTGGCGATATTTATGTGTGTTTAATTTGAAAAATTCGACGTTCCAGGCAATCAAGACATTCTGATTTGCGGCAACTGTCGAGAGATGTTCTCCGAACTTCACGATTTACTCGAACATAAGAAAACTTACTGTAAACTACGCTTCACATGTAAATGCGATACGAACAAGTCGAGTAAGTAGTTTATTTTATAATCTTCCAGTCCATGATTTTATACTGCGGCATTTCATCCAACAATAAGTGTAAAGAACATCTGTAGATAAATGTATCCGATGAAGATAGAATATTTGCTCCATTCAATACGGCTTGAATTAATCTGCTTTTTCGGCAGAATTTCATGTAAAATTATGCGAAAAATACCGCTACTCTTCTTTTAATTTGCCTCTTTCATTTGCCGCTACTGTATAATAGTATGAGGTTCCTAAACGAAATACCATGTCTGTTTATTATTATTTGTTTTGTAATTAACAGAATCGCCAACAGACGACCATTCAGCTGCTGCATTACTCTGTGTTCAATGCAAGGATGCTTTCCAAAATGCTTGGGATCTAATGGTGCATGCACAAGCCGCACACATGTTGAACATATACGAATTAGGTGTGCCAGCATTAGCGAATTGTGCATCACCACCGTTATCACCACGCGATAACAACACACCAGATAAGGTAAGAATTCGTTTGAATTTCCAATTACGATAAACTCATTCGGTAAAATATCGAAATTTTTTACATAATCTACATGAATAATCTCGCACCCGGATACAATTTTATTTATTTAAATTTGCATCCAGTTCACTCGGGCTACATGTCAAACAATTATTCGTGAACGAGTATCAAAATTTTCAGTAAATTGCGGCAATTTATATTTCTTTTTTTTTCTCTCTCTCTCGTAAAATGTGTTCAATTCTACATTCAAATTCATGGACAGTTATCAATAATAATACCACATCCGACCACAATCTCCATTCAAGCGGCAGTGAAAATAGTTTGGAAATAATTGCAGTCGACAGATCTGCAAATAATTCACAGTACAGTTTCGAAAATACAAAACAACACCGTAAAATGAATGAATTTAAAAGTTTCGATGAATTCTTTCTGGCAAAAGTGGCCGAATACGATGATCCACACGAATGTCGTCGCATGATCAACGAGAAATTATTCAACACCTATCGGGCTGGACTAGTTGCTTTCCTGCTTTTCGTTGTGATCGTGTCGGGTTGTTGGCTATTTAACGCGTATATATCACAACATACCACCTCATTATCGTACAGGAATGTTGAACCTCTTCAAAAGGATCAAGCGGAGAATCCGATGATGTTTCTAAAGAAATCGACACGGAAACTGTTGGAATCGCCTATACGACCGATGAACAACACCGGCAACTTTCAGGCGAATCTAGGAAAGTTTGCGAGATCGGCTGGCGATGTTGGTGGGAAATTTCAAAGGAAATTCTCGATCGATAAATTCAAACAACATTTCATATTCAATACGCATATATACGGTCTAGTCCTATTAATGATAGCCGATATTTGTTTGTACGTGCTGATTGATGATTTGCACAAAAGAAAATACCACTATGAAACGTATATTGATTTATTGAGAAAAATACGCGATGATTATCGCCGAATGATTAATGAGAATAAGAGAAGATTGTTTAAAGAGTTGCCGTTTTTTAATCAACCATTACCAGATTGCAACAAAACTAATAAAATGAATAGAAAAATCCAGAAATTCTCCAATTTCCGGCAACGTCAATTCTGCAAAAAGATCGGTTTGTTGAGACGTAAACTGAAAAACGAAATATCCTTCCTACGTAGCATGAACGATATGCCTGAAATTAAGAGAAACGAAAAGATTCATCACGTGTACCGGAAATATCTGCAAAAGATGAAAAACACCCATCAACAGTACCTCTTGCAACTTAGACACATTAAACGTATATTATTAGAAAAAGAATTAATGAGAGAGTAAATGGCAACAGTTGAACTATCCCATAATAAAGCCGGAAGCCAACAAAATATCAATAGCAGCATAATTTTGTTTGTGAATATTTTTTACCGGACGGCAATAAATTTTTGAACATATCCGTTTCAACCCTTGTTAATTAACAATGAAGTTTTATTGCGTTTTTTTGGGAGGGGGAGGAGGGAATCAAAAGAGGGTTAACTTTTAGAACACAAAAACGACCAAAGGTCCAGTTCTACCCTTTATCGGTATTTAGCATTAATAATTGATTTGCACGTTGACAATAACAGAATATTTCGATTAGCCGGCTAATTGACGGTAATAATAATGAAGAAGGGAACTGAAGTGAGTTAATGTTTTATTGGGTCAGCTCGATACTGAGGACACACAGTGTCACATTTACATTATAAACGACCATACTCTACCAGTGTGCTGTAACAGTTCCTATTTAAATATTTCTGATTGTGAGTTAACTCAATTTCGATCTACTTATGGGGCCTTTGAAAGTGTCAATGATAGTATAAAGTTCATTTAAGTTGATTAATGCTTCTTAAAAGTTTCAAAATTCAATAGAAGTCCGGACATGATAAAAGACCTGGAATCGATGAAATGATTTTCTATAATAGTGCGAATTTATACGTTAATTAGTAGTTACTATAAGTAGCTCAATTGATTGCAGTGCAGCTCAACTTTAGACAAGTCTTCGTCTTACCATCTTTTTTCGGTTTTCATTCATCCACGTAAGCCGGTCAGGATTTTCCTTGTCTTGAACGTTTCCCACATTATTAGTTTTCTCTCGCATTCCTAATCCCACAAATTTATTAACATTGCTTTATGTTTGTCGTTTTTCATTCGGCTCAATCGGAGTGGTATTCAATGTTGAAAACATCACAGCAAACGTGAAAGCTGTTGGTAGTTTTTTAGTTGCCAAAAATAAGAGGAATACCAGAAGACTCGTTGCTTGCTTTTCCAATATGATCAAATATTCGACGATATCTTCGTCACGTCTATGAAAATCGGATCTGACTCGGTCAACTTATCTTCAATATTCAGTTTTAATGTAAAACTAAATAATCAAAATCTACGATCCTGTAAGTTTCCATCTTCTGTATAGAGGTGGTTTATAGCTCGTAAATAAAAGCCCATTCTACGCTCGCTTTACTCCGCCACGTATTTTGAGAGAGATTCTCTTACACTATACTTTCGATATGTTGAAAGAGAATTTCTTTTAGAATATTTGGCGAAATAAAACGATTGTAGAATCGGGCCTTGGACAAATATTATTACCAGGACCTGGCGCTCCACAAATATTTAATTTCGATGCCCCTCCCTGGAAGGATATTTAAAAGAAAAATGAATAATTATCCATCAAGGAGTGTTTTAGTGCTTTCTTCTTCTTGTATTCAGAAGAATCCCAACAAAGTGGTTCACATAAAATCAAACTCCAGGCAACTGCATACTCTTCTGTGGCTTCGGGTTAGCCTTGTTCAAGTAAAAATAAATACTTATAATAAAAATTAGTTGAGAACAAAAGGAAAAGACTCACAGTTTGGTCCCAGAAAAACTATTAGTATTATAAAAAAAAAAAACATAACTCACTATTAATAATTAATTATTAGTGAAGAAAAAACATTTTTCGAAACGACATGAGCAGTTTGAAGGCTGGAACACAACTGAGCAAGTACGAATAAATCTAAAAAGGATGTCAAATAAGTGTCCTTTGTTCGGTTCTTATCAATGAAGATCGTGATTAGTCTAATTTTCTCAATAACAAAAAGAACGGTGGAGAAATATTAAAAATGTCCTTTGTAAATGAAAATATAGCTGCCCAAATAAAGGACATAACACAGATGAAGGGATTGGGACTAAGAAGACAATTAGAACTTTCAAAAAAAAAACTCCAAGAATGGATTTGTAAAATTCCAAGTTCCGGGCAGAATTCAACTGTGGGGTTGCCGATTTTTGTACTTTCGAAATAAAGGCAATTGTCCTTATCCTAAAATTTTGACAGAGAATTTTCCAAAAACTGAATCTCGTTTACGACCTACGACGTTTGAAGATCCGGCATAGAAGTGAACGAGTAAATAACATCAGATCTTCCATATTTAGCAGCAATTCTAAGTTCTAAGATATTCAGTAAATTCAACTGAGTTAAGCCTATTCAATTTTTTTCTTCAATCGTACGATACTCTTAACAAAAAGCTGTACAGAATAAACCAAAACGTGCCTGTCCTAAAATTATGCCGCTCCAGCCAGATGCCTGTTTGCTATGATCTCGGACGGCCCTTATTGCACCGTGTCAAACGGTTCTAATATAACTATTCAAAAGAGCTTATATGTTGGAAAAAATCTCCCATTGAGAAATATTCTTAGGTCAATTTTAAAAGCTGTCAGTGGCCAGTTGAAATTTCCCATTTAAACAACATGCAAAAAAAAAATTGTCCATTAAAAATGCTATAACTTTTGAACCGTTTGAAATAAATATTTTATCCAGGCATATTCTTGTAGAGCATTAAATTCTCTCAAAAGTTGTTTTAAATTTGATTTTTTGAATTCAAAAATTCATATACTTACGGGTTATGAAAGTTGAAAAATAGATATGTTTTTCATCAACTTTCATAGCCCGTAAGTATATGAATTTTTGAGTTAAAAAAATCAAGTCTAAAACACATTTTAGAGAATTTAATGCCCTACAAGAATGTGCCTGGATAAAATTTTTATCTTGAACGGTTTAATGAACAAAAATTTTTTTGTGTGCTATTTAAATGGGAAATTTCAAATGGCCACCGATACTTTTTAAAATTGAGCTAAAAATTTTTCCAATGGGAGAATTTTTTGTTCAACATATAGGCTGCTCTTTTGAGGCCATAAATTCGATAGGTTAGTCATTTTGGCTCACCCTAATAACATTTTCCAACCACTTAGCAGTAGTTCAATATTTCAGTTGTAACGTTTAATTTCACAATTAATAACAGAGTACTCTTAACAAAATGCTACACATAAAGTCCAGTACAGGATGTACTAAAAAGTGTCGCCTGTTTTGCTATAGTTTCGGGCCGGCCCTTGTTATTAAGTTAGCTTCATAAAGTGCGATAGTTAAAAAAAACTAAACAATCAATTAACGAGGTTTTTAAGGTTTATATTCTACAACAATTAGGGATGCTCATTCAATTATAGACAATTAGCATTTCTCTAAATGCGGAACGAATTTTTATTTATTTTAGTTTCTCGTTGTAATTGTCGGGAAACAGGTTAGCACCCCAATTGAAATCAACTAAAAAACACATTATCGAATAGATTAGAACGTATAGAAAATCCAAAAAGGTAGAGCTTTGTAATTATCGACACGATTCATTCTAATTTGTCGGTACCTAATAGTTTTCATTCGATATTATTTAACAAAGGGTGCACTTTATTGATATTCGAACGCAATTCATCTGTTGAATAGAGTAATAATTATTGATTATTAATTATTTATTAATTATTATTATTAATAAATAAATACATCTTTGACCATTAGAGTAAAACGGAATTTTTAATTTGTCTAAAATGGATGATAGCCCATTACAACGTTTAGTTCGTGAATAAATAAGAATAAAATTTCATTAGAATTAATTCGACCCGCGGGTGTAATATTTTACAATGAAAAAAATGTTAAAGTGACAAAAACGATTAGAAAAAACGGCAACATTTTATTTAAAGCAATCTTAATTCTGGACGCAATTCTAGTAAAGTACAAGAATGATGGGTTTTAGATAAGAAAGATCGATAAATGAATGTGGCACGATCTGTTAGATAAGTGAATGTTACTGACATCGTACGAAAATATTAATGCAAATTCAATTTTATCAGTTTTTTTATCAATATTTCAATTTTGTCGAATCGTCCGACAGTTCAAATTAGTCTTTGAAATATCACTGTTTAATCGACATTCACTATTTATTTGGAAATTCGATTTTCATTCATTGTACATGTATGTGTATCGTTGTCACAATATTATCGTTTCATTTCGACAAATTCTACACAAATAAATGACGAGACAAATTTGTAAAATACAATCCAACCACAAAGAAAATTACGTAAGCAATAGAAACATTCTTTTTATAATCGCCGGTTTGGCGTTGTCAAGCGACTATCATCGTCACATCGTCATCGCTATTGCCGCTGGCATTTCGACATTCCAATACGACAAAAAACAACAAAAGACGTTCTACTAATTTAAATAAACATCTTACAGCAATATTATTACAAATGCGAATAATAACGAGTCAAACTGAAGATGTTATTGTTCCGGTCCCGGAGCTGTCAGCTGCAGTCCGCTTACAACGGCGCCATCCAATACACGAAACGTTAAAGGCACGAGCTCTTAAGCCTGTCCTTAGCGACGATAAATTGAGAATTCATTCACCACTTCTACTGTAGTCCTTTCAACTGTAAAACAAAAAGCATCGAATTGAAATGTAGAGAGCCTCTGAAAACTAGTAAAGACGTATTTACATAGACTTAAAACCGTAAAGAGGACGAACAACAAAAAACAACAACAAAAAAGTAAACGGAAAAATTGTCACTTGTATTTGTTTAGTTGTTGTGTACTGCCCTTGGACTACTATCAAAGATTAATCTGTAAATAGTTCTTAGGAAGCTTTTACACTGACGGAACTGATAACGGTTTGTAAAGGAAACTTGCACAATTGCAAAATGGGATCCTGAATGCTCCTGCATACATATTTCTATGTAAATGAACCACTTTAATCCCAACAATTCGAAATCGTTATTTACATGAGAGCAACAAGCTCAAAATTATATTTAAAAGTAATGATTACTTTTTAAAATGAATTTCACGTATAAATATGATCTGGTAGATTGTCTAGCAACAGTTATTATTCAAAAATATGGCGAGTTATAAGTATAACGAGAAGGATAAGGAGAGACAATCACCAAGAGAGATTTATAAGGGTCCATTGAATGTCACAAGTGACAGTCTGCGGTCATCATTAACACTTGCTTTGTCATTGTCGTTTTAACGAGCACCACAGCGACCAAACTCAGTCAAGCAAACGAAAGAGCTCCCCTGACACAGTATAGTTGGGATAGCTAGACAGTGAACATACAGTATTGTCGCAATAATGTAAATGCATCTCAAAAGAGGCTAATTATCATTACCCTTGGACCGACTGTTAGTTTCCAAGCACCGGCACGTCGTCTCTTGACACTACAGCAATTATTTCCGACTTTACACATTTCCTTAAATGTAGAAGAAATAATAATTATCTAATCAATAATGTTTCCTAAAAATGTACCTGTTTGAAATGTAAATAGTGGTCAAGTTGGAAACTGTTCAACTTCTAAACAATTTATCAAGAATACGGGACACCAAAAACTTTCCAAATTGTCATAAAGCTGGCTACTTGGTTCGAACTACACAAACAATTTTCCTATGAAACGTAAACTCGTAAAAGAGACTTTGTATACAAATTGGATACCTTAAAAATACAGCTGTCAATTTCTACACAGAACGGAAATACATTCAACGCCTCATCATTAGTTTCAATTCTATGCTATCATGGAAATTGCCCAACCTTTAAATCGTTCTAAAATTACATCCACAGATTTGCCCATTAATTCCATGTGTCATTTTATTATCGCCAGGTGGTCGTTTCAAACTTCTAATACCACCCCTACACTACTGTTATTTATTTATAGAAAGTGAAAGAGACACGCGATTCGTTCGCAATTCGATAGGTTGGTTAGTTGGTTCGGCCGGAACGGCACCCATCTATCAGTTTGTAAGTTTGCCGCTCCCAGATGTATTGTTATCTACGAAAAAGAAAAACTGACTTTTCCACTATATTCGCTGGCTATGGACAGGTATGGCAGAATAATGGCCATGAATTATGATCGAGAAAATAATGCGGACAATATTAGAGGTCCTGTCAATTTGTTATCGAATTCCTAAAGGAATAAAATATATAGAGAAGCGTATACCAATTGAAAAATGAACTAGTTGTTATGTAGTTTTTTTTACTGTCTGTTTCTCAGGGTGTTATTTATGGAAATCTCCGTATTGTTACAGGACAACAAGACCGGTTTGGTTGGAGATGGTGAAGAGGAGAACGGCGATGGTGAGCACGAATTTATGGAGAATGGCCGTGACGGTCTCACAGGTACACCGGACTCGGCCAATTCACGCAACGACAAAGAGTTGGAAGATCTAATGGACGTCGACTCGGCCACGACCAAGACTTGCATAATGCATGCATTGAGTATTGTTAGTACGCCGGCAACATCCCAACCGGGTGGCCCGGGGGCATCGCCGCCGCCACTAGCTGCCGTTGCACCGCACACCGAACACACCGACACATGGAAGCCCCATACGAGATTGTCACCAAAACTCCAAAACGACTCCTACCAGTAACTATGCAAATCTCCTTAAATTCTAACAAACAAACAAACAAACAATATATTTATATAAATATATACATCAATGACACACCATTGGCCAATTATAGATGACCTGGACAGAAAATAGAAATCGTGACGAACATTAATTTTGGCATTTTCGATAGTTTTCCACTTATTTATAAATATTATGGAATTTATACGTTGCTGCGATAATAAAATCATTGTAAATAGTAGTAAAAATTAATTATTGATTAGTTTTTAAGGTTTTTTGCAATTCAACATTACTATGCAGTTTATCTGATCGATCCTCTGTTCCTCGATCCTAATCAGGTGGTCTTCTTGTATCACCCCTAATCGTGGGTTAAAATCAAGGAACTGACGATGAAACGTCCCGACCTTTTAGAACATCGAATTTAGTCACTAATAACCCTATCCCTTCACTATAATACCTCTAAGCCGATAAAAGTTCATTTAAAACTGATGAATTGTATAGTACGATAATGACTATGACCTAAATTACAAATTTGGACGTTTGTAAATAAGTTTTTATGTAAAAAAAAAAATTAAACAATTTGACATATCATTAAAAAATATTTAAGAGAACCATCACTGTTGAAATTGTCTGGTTTTCAAAGATGGATGTATTAACGTTTTTGAAAACAAGAATATCATCGCCTACTTTAAAAAACGTAGAAATCTAAGATAATTTAAGAGAAATTTAAGTAAAACTAGATAGGAACATATTTAGAAATATGCTGTGTTGATAAATATATTTATAAAAGAAATTAGTTATTTATACATTAAAGGATTTCAGGTGATTTCGTAATCTACGACCAATGAGTTCTTTTTCGTGAAGGCAACGCTGCAATATTTTATTCAATCTATTTGTGAATTTATTGATCTTTGTTTGTCATCGGTTTTTTTTTTGGTAATTATTTGAAAAAATGTGTAAAATTAATGAGTGAATGACCAAACAAATATATATATATATGGAAACAAATACACAATCATTGTATAGACGTATGAACTTTGCCTTGTGAACTATTTATTGTTAGAGCTTTTAATTTTGGAGTATTGCTGACGACCATGTCATTTATCTCTATGTATGTAAAGCATCTCTTGTCATAAACTAGTTACTGAAATATATGTCCTCCATTGTATCGTTACTGTTTTATTAAATACCTAAAATTGAATTTCCTTACATATAACGTTTATTGAATTAATAAATACTATAATCCCGAGAGCAGAGGTAGCTGTAATATTAGTGTTGGTCGCCGAGTTGGATTCTTGACAAATTGCCACAATTACGCTTATTGCGTTCAGCAGATGATGTGAAAGCAGATCAAGCTGGAAGATAGATGGATGATCAATCAACGAGAAGATTGGGGAATGCAAACCCTTTAATCCCAACACAATTGTAGTAGGAAAGGTCGCAACTGGCTGAATCTTTACAATAAGCTAAAATCCGAACGTTTACGGGCCATTGGCCTTATCATCTATTCACTGGCCAGCTTCAGTAATATATTTAAGACGTCATTTGGTTAGTTAATTATTTTCTTGTAAAGCAGCATATGCAGCAGCCTGAAAAAATGCAAACGGAAAGAAAGCAATTCTGCAACACAAAATTCTGCTTCTCTTAGTCGCTATTCTTGATTTTGCACACATAACTTGAGTGTGGAGCTCTTTTTTGTTGAAGCTTTGAAAGATCGACACTTTTCAACGAATGAGACTTCAACAACAACCTGCGGATCGATAAAATTATTAGACAAACTAATAGAAAAAAAACTCTCAATTAAACTTGGTAATTTGCAACGATAATTCAACTTGAACCAATTTAATGCAGGTGGAGAATTAATAACCCGGCGCATCCACCATTTTTTAACGATTTCTTTTTTCCATTTTATTAACAAAATTTAAACAAAAAAAACTAAATTAAGTAGATTCAAATAGCAGTAATGATTTAGTTAACACCCTTATCTCTACTTAGTATTCAAAGATAATATTTTCAGGATTTTATTATGAAAATGTGTGTATGTCGCGTGTTGCTATTATATTACTCTGACAAAGCATTCATCACCACGCCCGTATACCCGTACAACCTTGCACCAGCTCGTTTACTAATTGTGTTTTATGACGGCCAACCAAACCTACCGATCTCACCACCACCTCTATATAATTCCGCAAAACAAAAAAAATATGAATTTCGACACAAGAATTCTCATAGAAAATAATCCATTAATAGGTTGGCCGATGTACAGATGTGTTTTTTCGTGAATTACGCGCAGAACCGTTGGAAATGTTCAATTAGAGAAATAGTATCTAACATAAAAACTAGTTGATATTGCAGTCCTTTCCGTAATGAAAACAGGATCGTTTATAATGATTACTTTGGACGTTTAAATTGTGAATAGAGGAAATTTAAAATGTAACTCAATGAAACTGAAGCTAGTGAACTCCAACATTTACAACAACCAAAAAAAAAAATGGATTTGTTGCATAATGGAAACATTGAACTATTGCTGGCGTACATGAATTAACAAATTAACTAGCTCATAAGTCCATGAAGCGATCCTTCATACACATTATTCAAGTTAATTAACTGTGTTCGAGCAACAAAAAACTTCTCTTTCACTTGTAGAATAAAACTTACATTATCTATGCGAACAAAGTAAACAAGGGGCTGGTTAATAACAGCGTCTTTAAGTGGTTTACTTAAGAAAATCGTAGACGAAAAAAACGACACTCATTGAAAAGATTTTAACGTTTTTCTTTCGAACACTCTATCATCCATTTGATAATAAATTGAAACTCTGTATTGGGGCGCAATTATAACATAAACGATGAAATGTTTGTCCTTTGATCAATTTTAAATTTGGATATTTGCAGATGACACTATTATCTAACTGATGTTCGGCTAAAATCCCCTCTGAAATCGATTTTAATATTTTGTAAGCGAACGGAATAATTGGAATTTCAACAAATTCAATATATTTTCAATTGTTTATTGTTTCTGCTCGTAGACAAATCCAGACAGAAACAACAACTACATCAACAACAACAAATCTGTTCTTCGTGAACAAATAATTGTTTCAGGAATAGTTTTGTATGTTTGATGATACTTGCTACGGTCACAATGTCGGAATGTTGACTGTTAAAACTCTTCAGTGTACAAGTGGGTGAACCAATTCTGCCGTCAGATGGGCTCTTGATGTCGTCTCCACACATACATATGTAACACATCTGGATAAGTAAACAGATTCTAAAGTGTTGTTTGTATTATGCGTAATTTAGTTTCTTCGTCATGGAGAAGAATTATTGCGAAATGTGCAGTTGAAAAATTGCCGAAACAAGTGGGAACACCACAAGTGATACCGTACGATTTATACCAGTACAACAGAAGCTGGGTTATTAGAATAATTTGATAATTTAACGATTTTCTGATCACGTGGTTATATCTAATTATGGTAGCGTCCTGGATGCACGTTATAGGCAAAACAAAGGAGTTCAGAAAGCTAAAGAACAACTTTCAAAGCTTATCGAAAACGAACTTTAAAACTTTGAGAATTGAGTTGTTCCCTATTCTTCCTTTGAAGTTTCCGGAACATTATCGTCTACAACAAAAATATTGAAAAATTAATTTCTTAATCGCACGCACATCTTTACATACTTTCCATAAGCCATATTCGCCCTTTGTAATGTTCTGCGACTAACATTGTTGCCAACAGTTATTAAAGATGTCTGAAAGAAACGGAAGTCTTTCAGCAACATAAACTTTCAAAAACTGTCAGAATCGAGATCCAGGACATCCGAAACTCTCCCTTTGTAGATCAATTGCGAATTTATTATCTCTAGGTTGAAAAGCATAATTTTATCAATATTGCCAATATAATAAAGAGGAATAATTCAACGGAAAATACACGTATTGTAAAATAAATATTGTGATATCGCACAATTTAGATACAAGTGTGTTATTGCACAGTCACTTCCAGATTTCCTAATAAATTTATTTCCAGGCGTCTAATAGTTTCGTAAGCCATAATAAGAGCATCAAAAACAGCAATATTTTATACACCGCAAAAAAGAAACACTTAAATCGGTTATTTGTTGCTATAAAAGTTTCAATATTATTCGCGACTAGCGTATATTGAAATTGTTCGATTCAAATAATACGAAACGAATAATTTTATTTTTAATAATGAAGTAATCTTGCTCAACATTTCCGTTCCTAGAGCGCGGCTTCCATGAATAAATCAGATACGTTGAATGATTTACGTAGAAAAATAAACGTTCTGTCATCTGTTTGAGTGCGTATCCATGTTACTCTTGTTAAGTATATTTGAATATTTATAAAGTTTATGGAAATGTTCATTTTTAATTTCTCCGGGAAAGCCGTCCAAATCCAACAACAACAAGTATAACTCTTCCAAAAACCAGCTGCTATATTGATATAGTAGCGGAGAAGTGAAGTCAGTTTAATCATCGATCGATTGCTTGTTAAAAGTATCGTAAGATGCAAGTTATTAAAAGTTAAAGTGATGTGATATAATTTTCAGAATGGACACGGGGCAGGCATACGGCCTCATCAATCATATGTGCGAAATAAGCCAACACAAAATATTTATTACTTACTTCCACATAGGCTACACTAATCAAGTTTAAAGCCGACCGACGAGTTGGGGCGTAAACTCCAAAAATAGAAAGCGTTGATCGATTGCAAATTGTATCACAGAATTCATCCGGATTCTAAATATTTCTGGCGGTAGCAATCAAAACCGGAGACACTACTAATCTGCGCCACTGTAGACTGAATTAAACTTGTGAACCTACAAAGAAGCCACACAATTCATAATTAAGTAGATATGCTAGGTAGTATCTTCTTGGTAGACGGGTAGGGTCGCAAATTTACACTCCTTGACAGTAGAACTTATTGCGGGAATCTCGGGTGTTTATAACTGTGTTTCAACAATTTGACTCTCTTCATTTTGGTCGATCCGTAGACGGGAATTTTATAGAATTTAAAACTTATTCGTGAAGGCAACAGTGGTGTTATCTTACAAATTTTATAAATATAGAGAAAGATATTCGTTGTTGAAGCAATTCAACTCTAAATTTGCAGAATTGCTCTTATCGTAAGCTATTTAGTGTGACACATGTCTTCCATCCTATTTTAAATGTGTTATCAAGACTTAAAATTCAATTTCTTTTATATTAAAATAACGTCTGAAATAAATTGGAGTTTGTCAGCCCGGCGCATCCACCAAATTTATTTTTCCATACATTATATGCAAGATGTTCCAGATTTCAGAATTTTTATACAACACGAATGATTACGAATAATATTGATGCGTTATTTAAGCACCTTAGTTTTTTTTAATTTAAGAAAAATACATATATTTGCATTCTTTGAAATGTGTTATTCTATCCGATTTCTATAGAATAGACAAGCATTTATTGATATTTATCTATCTGAAATCCTGCTAAGCCTTAAATAATAAAATATTCAAAATATTCAAGTGTAGAACAAATCGTATTCGTTTCCCAATAGAATTACGCAGAACAGGAAATATCGTAAACAAGTGTTGTACAATTCCTCCTCTAGAAATAATTTATAGTAATCCACTTTTTGGTGGTTTACCAATGAGGATTTTTGCTGCCTGTTCGTGTTCAACGTCTAAAGTTTGTACTTAACTGTAAGCGCCTTATAGCTCATTTTTCCTGAATAATCCTCTTAATAAACTATATGTATATCCTTTATAAATAAATCTTAAATTGTGTTCACAATCAACAATGTGTGTTAGAAATGTGATCTAATTTCATGCTTCCCGCAAACTTGGAATTTTAATTGATGAAGAACCGGACCTTTACGAAATATTCGAATACTCGCGGATGTAACACAACTGGTTTTGTAATAATAATCGCATTACGTCTAATCATTCAACACCTCCAAAGGAACGTTTCAAATTAATTATAAACTTTATCTGAGAATATTTACAACAAAGAGATCTGTTTAAAATTTTCATATATTCCCAGTATAATTATATAGAGTTTGTAAAACGAATTTGGGATTAAGCAATCTCAAGTATGATTTAATCTAAAGTTGAGCTGTACAACCCTTAATTACCCTTCAAGACAAATTTTCAATTTTCTTAACAATTTATAAAAACAAAATTTTAATCTCACAAAGGCTTGCTAATAACAACGACAAAGACAAGGCAAACTGTAGTGTACTTAGAGAAACCAATTAAACGACCATAGCCAGGTCTAAACTTGAAAGCTTTATACTAAGTCGGGGTCGACAAGGTTTCACCTGTGCACTCAACTCGTCCACGATTAGAATACGAACATTACAACGACCCATCTAAAATGGAATAGAATTTTCAACAGTTTAATTATCGTTAAACCGATCTATCAGTAGACATGTATAGTAATGTAATGCAGAAAATCCATCGTGACTAACACACATCTATATATACTGCGACTAAGAGGATTCGCCAATCCCATGTGAGTACATTAGATTTATGTCGGAGGCGTGAAACGTCCCAACATAGCTTTATCGTTAATATTTTTGATGTGCTGCTGTATTTTTTCTGGCGTCTTTCATAATATAAGACATGATTAGTTTCGACCATTATGCTCTGTAGGTTTAACATTCCCTCAATCTGATGACAAGTAGCCTTCAAGCAAATCCCCACCTACATGTCACGTTTCGACTAAATCTTTTGAAAAATCTCCAAGCATATCGTTGATGAAAATAAATCGTAATAGAGTTGTTTTTGTGCGATAATGGAGATTTAATAGAAACACCGTATCGATTTGGTAGAAAAAAACAAAAGGTTTTCGTTTAGAAAAAAATTACACCGACACATCCACCAATTCTCAGATTTCGATGGAGATCATTTGAAATAATTTATAAGAAAATGTGGAGTTATCAAAATTTCAGAACTATTTCTTGAATTCTGCATATTCTGAACTTGAAAAGGAGCACTTTTATTATTGAAAATTGCTAATAAAACTTATAGGAGATAATGGAACAGAATTCGTGTTAGTAATTTACATGGTGCTTCGGAAAAGCTCGTCAATTTTCATTCCCGGTTACTGCTGTAATTGGATGAACAAAAAATCGCCGCTGTTAAAGGCTCTTTTAAAAAACGAAAAACTTGATCTTTATGTGAATGAATAACTTTATCAATCTGCAAAATGTATTTATGTACATTAGGGTGAGCCAAAATGACTAACCTATCGAATTTATGGTCTCAAAAGGGCCTACATTCCCATTGGGAAAAATTTTTAGCTCAATTTTGAAAGGTGTCGGTGGCCATTTGAAATTTCTCATTTGAATTACAGGCAAAAAAAATTTTGACCATTAAAAATGCTATAACTTTTGAACCGCTTAAGGTTGTTGAGAAGAAAATTCGAAACAATAAGAAATTTTTCAAAATTTGACAGTTTATTATTTAGATAATAAGGAATGTCTTGTCAAAATTTGAATTCATTCCTGTTCTTAGTTTTCGAGAAAAAAAATGTTAAAGTTACACTTTTGAGACGAGTTATTACATGGCGTTAAATGCACATAACGATAAATACACTGATTTAAACGTTTATATCTAAATAACCAGAATTACCAATTTCACAAAAAACTACCAAGATATTTATCGAAGTCTTAAAAATAACTATGACGAGTTTCAAAAAATTCCTGTTCTTAGTTTTTGAGATATTTAAATTTTTATACTGAAAAACATGACAAAATTTAGTCAATGATATTAAACTTGGCAACGTTGCTGCATGAGAAAAAGTGGGATGAGTGCGCGCTATTCCAATTCAAAACTTACCTTTATAACATTAATAATTGCAACATTCAGTTTTTGAAATAAAATTATTAAATTTATTAATAATTAACATTTTTAGTAAATAAATATATTATTGATTTATTTATTTATTTATTCAAAATTTATAAATCTTTTTTTTGGTTATGTCAGTAAGTACCACTACACAAGAAATATGTAAACACTGTGCAACGTTGCCGTGCTTTCTACCTCATATTGTAATTTTTTTTAAAATTGTTAAAAAATATTTAAATTAATAAAAACTCTTTAGAATATTAAAGAATGGAATTAAATCATTGAAAAATACAATTTTTTCGCCAAAAAAATATATTTTCATCAATTTTAATTAAAAAAATTTTGTTTATTTAAAGTTGGCAACAGATACTTCTGCCCATGTATTTAGATAGGACCAGCCCCCTGTAGCTTCAATGGGCGAAACAGCACAAAAAGTGAACGAATATGTCCCGTGATTTTAGTTCTTCTAGAGGGCGCTGGTGGTCCTTTGCGCAGTGTGTGACGACCGCGGTTTACTAGTTATTATTATATATCGGATAGATTAACAGATGGTCTTTTTTAACAAAATTATTTCAAATTGTTTGACAACTATGTATATCTAAGTCATAACAAAAGTCGTAACAAAAAGACGTGAAAATCTGATCAACTTTTTATATTCAAAATCTAGTAACATGCATAAATCGAAAATAATGCCACTTATCACGTAATTTCGAGCTACGTTCTTAGATATTGAAATAACAAAAGAACAAAATAGTTTAAATTCTAATACCTTATGTACACAAAAAATATAAAATTCACTTCTGAAAATAAAACAAAAACAAAATTCTGATAACACGTCGTTGCATATGCGGCATCACAAGCCAACGAGCTAAATTTTTCAGGAAGTCTCCCCTATCAACATTTGCTGCTTCGTGCATATTATGAGGAATATTATTATTATTGTTAATAAAAAATTAATAATTATAATGTTATAATTAAACTTCTCTTAATAAGTAAAATTTAATAAAATTTAATTCAACGCTCCCGTAAAGGTGATCGGCGCAAAGGACTACTAGCGCTCCCTGGCTGGTGTCCCGACATCGAACCATTTTTTGAAACATGGAGTTATAGGGGGGTGGATAGGACGGAGTCCCCACTCCTGCCTATCCCCACCGCTCTTCTCAACAACCTTAAGATAATGTAGACGGTCAGTAACGGACGTGTCCGATTATTGTGACTCGTAGTCCCGAACGAATGCGAAAGGGCACGAGGGTTAAGTCGCATTATGAGTAAGAAAGTCTACGGCGTGTGATGCCGGTTTATGTCTTATGTGATTTTATATTTTTGTTGTGTTTAACTTCATTTGTGTTCATCATTAATTAAATAATTTTGA
>JAEDXX010000355.1:0-66680 GCA_021725515.1 Epicauta chinensis | reverse complement strand
AGCTTGCACTTTGCTTATAAGAGGGGGGGGCTCCCGGTAGTACTAGCTGTATAGTCCATTTCATTTGCTAACGTTTTTTGCCTTAAACTGCAAATAAAAATTTGTGGTTTACACAATAGATGTAAAATTTACAATAGCCGTTTGGAGATATCGTAAATCATACAGAGTGGTCGACAAATTCACCATCTGTATATATGTTACTGTGAAAGTCCGACATTGGTGAATGTCCGAAATATTTCATTACATTGTTGTATATTCGGACTTTCGATGAACAATTTCAAATTCTGCATCGCCACGCGTCACAGGTCATTATTTCAATACAAAATTAACACTTCAAAGTTCCTAAATTGCACACCTGGTGGTGTAACTAGAAAGTGGGATTCTAGAAACCAATGTAGATAAAGTGGGGAATATTAGGCAGATTACCTAAATCTATATTAAAAATAACTTAACTGAAATATATTCTGCGCATCATAGTAACCGCCCGAACTCAGAAATGGGGGTATTTAGCAAATATTTCGAACATACACCAAGCGCCTATGTGAACATTCACCAAATTTCAGACATTCAAAGTAACATATATAATACAGATACTCTGTATGATTTACGATGTCTCCAAACGGCTACTGTAAATTTTACGTCTATTGTGTAAACCACAAATTTTTATTTTTTAAAAACGTTAGACTGTACACACCTGCGATTTTTTTCTCGTAGATTATATTATGTACGTCACATAATGTGTTGTTATTTGTCATATATATTAGATTTTTTTTTTTAATAGTACAAAATCATAAAGCTGTTGCTGATTCATTTCTACACATTGAACGAACCTCTATGGTTTCTTTCTTTTTTCACATTACAATGTTGAATTGATGAGATGGTCAAATTTACCAGTTGTCACACCTTTGCGAAATAGCTACAGCCCATGCCAGAGGTCCCTAACAATGAAAGTAAACATTTTTCAAAAAATAACGGTGTAAAGAATAATTTGTATTTAGAAAATTTTACTTGTTACTTATTACAAAATTGTTTTAAATCTTCTGTAATAGGAGATGTCTACTATGTTCACAGAAGGTAGTCAAAAAAGAAATGCGTTTGAGAACCACTGGTTTGCTTTTAAAAGTATCCCACTTGCTACCCAACTCTATTGAACAGAAGAGGAAACATACGACAATTATTTGGAATCAATTTTATGAGGAAGTAGTTACGTCTCTCTTGCATTTTACATTGTACTATTTTTAAAAAAATTCTAGTATAGTATTTCATTTCCGTATAAATAAGAATAAAAATACGCATGGCAATCTCGCAATTATAACAGACGGGTGGATATAAGTTGTCTTCAATGTATTGAAATTTTATTGCCCTTTTAACCACGTTAGAGGACGAATTTTTAAAAATCCTTTCTTACTGAGCGTTTACAGCATCAAAGGAATATATGTGCCAAATTTAAAAACTATCGGACGGATAATTTCGTAGATATCGTGATGAATCAGTGAGTAAGTGGTAAACCGCTTTTATATAGATTTTCTTTTGTAAAGTTTCTTGAGCTTCCTATCGTAAAAGATCTTTGGACTTCCATTTTCATTACAATCCGTGAATATGCTGAGTTCGGGAGGTAGACAGATGTCCCATAAAAGTTGTTGCGGAAGGAAGTCAGAATTTTGCTCTTTTCTTCAATTAAAATTATTGACTAAGGTGATGTTGAGCGCAAATACCTGTTACACCAAAAACTTCCGATGTCCCAAACACAAGTTTTCTTCACTTTCTCACGATTTTAATCCTTTACGAAGAGTAGTTTGGTAACTTTGGAAATTAAGGAAGTTTAAATCTTTTTTCAGAATTTTTTCCACAGCATCTTTGAATGAAAATTCTTATAATTACTAAGTTATTGGCTGGGAGCGGAGTGTATGGTGGGGACAGCTGAATCGATTGCACCGCTGCTAAAACTAGCAGTTTTGTGTGTTTTCACTAATCAAGCATCCCCCTGGGCCTGTATTAATTAAATAAATATATTCCTTTTTCCAATCAAACAAAATCAGGAACATTTGAAAGAAAGGTTGCGTTTGTTTTTGATTTTGTTGTTGATTTACTTGACAAATAAAGGTCAATTTACACGGGGACAGTAACTAAAGCAAGTCACTAAATTTAGCCACTTGCATTGTGTAAACGTTTGATTTAGTACTAAAAAGAGTAAAAACTTTAGTGCTGTAGTACTAAATTAAACGTTTACACAATGCAAGTGGCTAAATTTAGTTACTGTCCCCGAGTAAATTGACCTTAACTCACAATCAGTTTAAAATGCAACAAGTGGAAGAAGCCTTAAATTATTGGGAAGCTGATTAAAATGCGTAGCTGCAAACACAGCTTCTAACACCTCAAAAAGTCACTGTTTGAATCACCATGTAAAGGACTCTTAACCCCTTGCAAGGGGTTAAGATTATAAGGTGGTAAGGGATTTGTGCTATAAGCGAAACCCACGAGTCTGACTCGTGGTGAGGAATGTATGCTAAAATGCCGCGTATTATTGTTTCACAATTCCTTTTGTAACCCCGAAACATACAGGTCATACGAAGTACACATCTTATGACGGCTGAACCGCTGAATGGCATGACGTGAGACCGAACTTATTTACTGTGGCTCGCGCAATCGGCAGATAGCGTGTAGGCCAAGGGGTTGAGGAACCTAATCGCATTATTTTTAAGCAGTTTCGATTGTAGATTCTGTTAGTTTCAGCGAAACCTATGTGAATACCACAATTACTTCTCACAAAACTTTAAGGAGCCCTCAGGCGATTTCTAGACTTCATCTGAAGCACCGCTAAAGCTAGCATAGCCATTTTAGCCGTGTCATATTGTTCTTTCCAATTTGAGGAATTTTTATATACTTAAATTATTCGTATTATTATTTTTATTAGAAATGATAATTGCTAGTCATTTATTTTAGTATACACTATAAATATTTTCATAAACATTTTATAATGGTTTACTTATAAAAGTATTTACACACAAAAAACAAACGTATAAAACAGTCTTTCTTACACCAAATCCTACCTCAGCCCGGCAAAATTAAAACAACTTAAGCTGGCAACAGATCAAAATCATCACTAACATGCACCATCGGCACATGATGTTCATCAATTGACGGTGTTGTTTTCCGATCGCACAAATTCAACTCTTTCATCTTCCATTCCCAATTCATCTTTTGTACGGCATGTAATGATTCAGCTTCATTATGATGGCGCAACAACATGTGCTCTTTGATTTTCTCCCATTTATCATCGACATCTTGTAACCAACTTAAAAACAATCTACCATTATAACGTGAACGTGCATTACGATCTTTCTCCTCTTGTTCGGGTGTAATTAAATTATAAACTTCCTCATCACGTAGTATCGTACATACAGAAAATGGTAGAGATTGATTTGCTAGAGCCCGAGCTGCTCTACCATGAACACGTAAAATTTCTTGTTCCACCGATAATACCAATTTCTCTTTTTCGATTACATGCTGGATTCAAAAAATTTTTGATTAAAATATTATTTATTGAAATATCTTCAATAAATTTACCTGCATTCTTAAACGATAACGTTCCTTTTCTTGTTCGGCAAATAAATCTTTCATTGGTGGCGGTAATGTCGGCGGATAGGTGATATTGGGTGTTGTTGGTGCTGTACTCGCCAAAACATATGTGCAACGATTCATCAGATAATCTTTAAAGCCTTGTGGAGGTTTCGGTTGTACTGGAAATAATCCACGTCGACGTTTATCAATCTAAAATCAACATTTAAATAGCAACAATTACAAATAAATTAAAAAATATATATAAAGAAACGAACCTGTTTTCTAATATTAAGAAATAATTGATAGCAATTCGTGATCGGTTGATCGTGTGGATGGATTTGTGCCTCAACTGGTGTCTCTTGAGTTTCCGGTTGTGGTGCTGATGTTTCTTTATTCGGTTTCATTTTACGTTTTCTCGGATGTAATTCAACAGTTGCTGCTGGTGTTGTTGTTGTAGTTGTAGTTGATGTCGTTGATGATGATGATGCAGTTGTCGTTGTTGTTGTTGGTGTTGTTTCCATTTCATTACCACTACTACTATTACTATTATTATTACTATTACTACTACTACTACTACTAGATGCTTGGGTATCTGTTGTTTTTGATGTTACAGTAGTTGTTGTTACTGTTGTTGTTGTTGTCGTGGTTGTTGTTGTTGAATCATTTTGTGTTGGTGCAACAGCTGCAGCCGGTGATGCATTTGGTGATGGTGAATGTGATCGTTGTAATTGCGGTGATGAATTATTACTACCACGATCAGTACTTTGTGTTGTACCAGAACGATGAGAACTCCTCAAGACTCTCTGGTGGCTAGAATTTGATCTCTATAAAAATTATTACATATAGAAATTAATTGGGTTTTTTTGTAATTATATACGAATACTTGATCCTCATTAGTAGTTGTTGTAGTCGTTTCTTTCTTATCATCGCTTTTAGTTGCTGCTGTACCTTCCGGACTATTAGCATTACCCGTTGCGTCTTTATCATTCGTTTCATTCAAACTAGCTACGACATAAGGTAATGCTTGATGTGCCCTTTGAGAACTATTCTTACCATTTCGACTAATTCCAGTTTCTTGTTCACCACTACCACTCTGTGGTATTACAATTTTTAATGGTGGTACTTTTAGATCAGTTTTCCCATCCTCGATTTCTACATCACTCACATTACCAGCTTTCGGACTAGGACAAGGACTTTTCTTTTCTCCACTCCCTACTTATTAAAAAAAAAATCAACAGAACAAAAATTATTGTTATTTATAAAAGACAAAAAAATTATACCTTTTGTAACAGTCGTTGGTGTTTTTGTTTGATTCGTTACCGTTTGTTTTGTATTTTGACCTTTCGCTTGACCTCCACCTCGCTGCGGTGGAATTTTTGTATCTTTACTTATGTCCTCTTTACGTTTTTTACGACGATTCTCATCATCATTATTACCATCCTCTGTTGTTTCAGCAATTTCAGAGAAATTCCGTTTTGCCACATCTTCAATTACATTATTTGTTGATGTTGTTGTTACTGTTGTTGTCGGTAATGTTGCTGTTGTTGTTAGTGTTGCTATTGTTGCTACCGTTGTTGTTGTTGTTGTTGATGATGTTGTTGTTGTTGCTGTAGTTGTTGTTATTGATGATATTTCAGTTTTTTCGCCATCACCAACATCACCAACATTATCATTATTAGTTTTCGTATCTTGAGATAATTCAGTATCTTTTGGTGTTGTTGCAGTTGTTGCTACTGTTGTTGGTGTTGTTGATGATGATGTTGTTGATTTAAATTCATAAACATCATCTATATTTCCTGTTTTATTTGAATCCATTGTCTCATCCGCTGTAATTGTTGAACACTTTGATTTATTTGTTGATTCGGTAGTGGTGACTTTTTTTTCATCCCTTGCACGCGGCTGTACTCTATTCGATGTTGTTTCTATACGTAACAACAACAAAAATACATTATTATAGAATAATACTGCAAAAATAATAATTTGTAACCTTGAATAAAACACTTCAATGTTAATTATAATTTTATGTTTGAAAATAAAACAAGGAGTGAATTTTAGAATGTTAGTGAACTGTTTTAACCAGCTACTGCATATATTTCGTTTGGAATTTTAACACAAAAGACAAAAATAACTAACAACAACAACAACATGCAACCGATGCTTATGTATTGATGCACGTGCAATTTTCTTATGATAAATCAAAACCGGTTCGAATATGATTTTTTTTATTGTTATTCTCCATTCTATCTTTCCCAAAATAATCACAAATTTTTCATAATAATTACAACGAATAGAAATTGTTCTTATCGCTAAATAGAAACAAAACCCATCAAGGTCATTACTTAACATTTCTATAGCGTGGGAGCATTTATTATCAAATGATAGAAATAAGAGCAAATAGATGGATAAAAGGACATCATTTAAAAAATAAAATAAGTATAAACGAAACTTACACGATTACGTTTTCTAAAATTGTAACAAACAATTAATTAATTATGCTAATTATGCATTTATTAATAAATGAACAAAGAGGACATGATTATCACGTTTCTCCAACAAAAATCCAACAATTGTAACACCAAACGAATATTATTTTAAACAATGCTGTCAACAAATAATTGATAATGGAATTCCGATAGGAACTTATCGCGTCTTTTTTCAAAATAATTACAAAACTAATTACGGCAATTATTACTTTTTTCCAATTGTTTAGTTTTTATACAATTTGGGAGCGTTTTTTTAAAATTATTATTTAAATTCCGACGTAAATAAATTATTCATAAAAATATTACGTTACGTTATTTTTTTTTTGAGATAAAGACCTGACCTACATCAAAAACGATAACATGCCTTTTTACCGATTCTTTTAAGATAATTAAAGTAAATAATTAATGGAAAATTCCTGATTAACAAAACCGGAAATATTAAGAAATTACGGAAACTATAAAATCATTAATCATCGGGTCTAATTTGATGTGTTTTGAGTCAATAAAAAAATTAATGATCCAACAAAAAAACACGAAAACAACAACAAAATAAAAACAACACCAACCTCAAGAATTTTTGATCAAGTAGCACTTTTTAAAATCGTTTCCGTTTTCTAATCAGAAACCGCAAAAAAGGTTGTTGTTTCTTTTTAATCCGTATATATTTATATTTATACAACAACAAAAAATAATGGGTATACACCGTCAATGAAACTAGCCGTATGACGATGTTGTCGACGACAAAACAATCATCCAAACTCTATGAAAACCGGCTTATATTCTGTTGTGGCGATTCGTCGCCGTCGCCATCGTCCACGTAATAAATTGTAAATTCTCCTCCTTTACCGTTTCGCTCTCTCTACCCTTTTCTAACTTTTACTTATACGAAAAAAAAGGGCAATGTACCGTATATTTGCACCGTCTTTATTGCCTCTGATCTTCGCTATTATAGAACCGCCGCCGCTACTAGTGCTCTACTATATTAAATAGTATTGAATTTTAATGCCTTTATAAGATTCTCTTTTAACCTACTTTTTTTAAAAAATAAAATCAAACATTGACACCCATTCGATTATTTCATATATTCTCATTTACATCACCTCCGTAAAAATCAATAAAACATCAAAGACATACTGTTAACATTTTGTTTTAATTTACTTTGTGTAGAAGACCTTTATTACCTTTATGGATCTGTGATGCACGGCGCATCTCAAATTCAGATTGTAAATGTATTCAATCAGATTTGGAGCAAACCTACTAATAAGCTCTAATATTATTATGATTATTATTTGATTTTCTTTCAATTTGTTTATTTTTTGTGTAAAAAGAAAAAATCTCGTAAATACACTTGTACGACTTGCACTAATGCAGACGGTATTTATGATGATGATGATGATGATGATGCCGCCAACGCCGCCGCCGCCACCACCTCCACAACCACCACCACCATCATCATTATCGTCTCCACCAACAAGATCGCCGCCACCAACGACAAAGAACGCCCAATACCGACACTCAAATCAAAATCAAATAGCCGACATATAGCACTACCGGAACGATAAAGTCGTCTACTCTCACTCAAACGAAAAAAAAACTGTAATTTTTTGTTACACGTATCTCGATAAGTTGTCTCAAAAGAATTTTTGATCATAAGGTCACAATTTTGTTAGAAATGGCAGTTTTTATTGTAATAACAAGTGGCGCCATCTCATTAATAAATGTCTCAATACCATATTAACGAGGATGAGACGACGAAAAATTTAGCCATTATACAGGCTGTCCCAGCTAAGTATTCTACCCCAAATATCTCATTTGATTGTGAATTGAAATGCAAAAGTATCTAAAGAAATTAGACTACAATGTCTATACTACAATTGACCGACACGATTTTCTTTCTAGCTGTTTTGGAAATGTCAAAACGTCCTATAAGGTCTCGAATACTACTCAACATTAGGAAACCAATTATCTACAATGAATACTAACTTGATAAGAAAATAATATTTTTCTTCTAAAAGCTTCTCATTTGCTGCTCAAAAAATGAATAGGTTATTAATCCCAGAGAAGTTCTAATATTTTTTGAGCAGCAAATGAGAAGTTTTTTAAAAAAATATATTATTTTCATCTCAAATTCATTCGCAGTATTCATTGTAGGTAATTGGTTTCCTAATATTGACTAATTTTCGAGACCTTAGAGGACGTTTTCCAAAACAGCTAGAAAGAAAATAGTACCGGTCAATTGAAGTGTAATTTCTTTAGATACCGTTTTCCGTTTCACTTCACAAACAAACGAGATATTTGAGGTGGAACACTTAGCTGGAACACCCTGTAGAAGAGAATTATCTAGCAGCTTTGGTTACTCTATTCAAATCGCTCAGTAAGACTTCTAAAAGAAATCCAGCTCTGTTGTTACGTATATTTCTTTAAGAGTTGAATATTTTAGCATTTTTTTCTCTAACAATGTTAACCAGCTATAACTTCCAATGAGAATTTCACGGAAAAACTTTTTTGTGTGACCGAAATGCCGCGATTTTTGACCCAATTTTAATCAATTTTTTTCGTCTTTATCTCTTCCTAATCAATAGAATTGAATGACATTTATAGGAATTAGACCACACATATTTCTCTCTTCCACATTTTGATCCATTTTACAGTAAAAAGGAGAAATATGTACTTATTTTGCATCATCTTAGCTCTACATAGAGGAATCTTTGCTTACTGCCTTTCGTCCTTCTCCATTTTATATCACGTTGAATTCTACAAATCCACGTTCTAATAATATCTCATCATTTTGTTAATAGAACATACCGTCAGTAGAGGAATAGACATAAAGAGAATAATGTTCAATTCAATTTTTTGGCTAGAACCGAAAATTACCGATCATTCGAAAATTTACTTAAAAGTGCTTTATTTTCGATTGGTAAAACTGAAATTCTAGAAATTAAACGAATTATTCCCATCTTCCAAATATAGTCTTCAACTAAATCTAAACAATAGTATCTTGCATAAAACAAAAACGCTGACCACCTTTACGCAAAACACCCTGTATAAATCACGCCAACTGTACTGTTACAGATTTATTGGTGTGGTAAGACTAGAAATTCTTAAATAGCTAACGGATACGTCGCAAAGTACACATACACCCAAACTAGCGGCATTTTTAAAAATAAGCAATAATACAAAAAAAATTTAAGTGTAATAAACTGATAAAATTTACCGTCTGATTGGCTAATTAGTCAATTGTTATATTCAAAATAATGGTAAAAATGGTTAAACAATCAATAATACATTACCTGGAAGCGGTAGATTGGGATTGAGCAAATACGAAGCCACTGTAGGTGTTGCTAGATCTAACGGACACTTCCCTTTGGAATTCTTTGCATGAATATCAGCGCCCTTATCAACTAAAAGTTTGATAAGCTTTAGATGACAATTAAGAACGGCATCATGTAATGGTGTATCATTATCAAGACCTTTAACATTCACATTAGCGCCGGCTTGTATTAAACGAAACGCAATATCATAATAACCATGATTGCAAGCTTCATGAAGGGGAGTCCAACCTTTAAACAAGAATCAAACATCAATCACAATTATCCACATCTACATTACTATTTAATATATATTTTAATATGATGATTTCTAATATTAGTGGATGTGAGGGCAAAGTGTCTCGAATGTTTACCAGCAAAATCGGCAACATTAGGATCGGCGCGATGCTGTAACAATTTGCACACTTGTTCGACATCGCCTTTAATTGCGGCTAAATGTAATGGTGTCTCGCCGCGTTCATTACGATCCCGTGATCGCGATGTGGAACTACTGGGGCTGCGCGAGCCGGATTCATGTGCTGGCGACGTCATTTGCATTAATAGTGCCATTTGTTGGCGTTCAGACATTGGTGTTACTGGTGGTGCTCTGGTACTACTGCCAGTACTCTTCGGACGCACTGAGGATGGCATCTTGACAAATACGAATGCTACAACAACAAACTGTATAAACAATCACAATCCAGCCAGAAACATAACAAATTCTCATGTCTTATAAATCAACATAACCTAACTAATGCTGACAATATTATTCGGTTTTTTAATGAATTAAAATGTAATTTAATGCTGTTAAAGGAGCAAATATTCAAATGCGAACCTTCAATTGGAAAAAAGACGTGATTGTATTGTTTATTATTTTTCTTTTTAGATATTTAAAATTATTTACATTACAAATGTCTTTGAGCCAAGCGAACTGTAATACCAACCGAAACAAACCTCCCCTAATCAAAGATAATTACGCAATTGATAAACATTTTTAATAATACTTTTGAATTAGATGAAAATTACAATTTAACGGAGTTAAAATAACAAATGTTAATTTTTAATTGTAATTCTTTGGGGGTTTAATTCATTTTTAGTAAAGAATAGTTTAACAAAAAGAAATTGTAGAGCGCCATCTATTAATAAATGCGGGAACTCAATAAAAAACAACAAAATTGTACTGTTGCTTAGAAATTTTATTTAATTTATAATTGAGAATTTAAAAATTTATGAAAATATGGAAAAGAAATATACTGGGCTTACCAGATTTTTTTTTTAAATTTCGACGAGCTACATTTAGCATACTTAACCGTTAAATGTCACAAACTATATTGCCAAGTCGATTATTTTTCAATAGTTCTACTGATTGCTACTAATCTCTCAGTAATCCAAAAAATAAACAATTTGTGCAATACTATTTAATTAGTCACTTAATTCTAAATTACAAATATCACAACAGTTTGACAATTATAAAAAATATAATGCAATATAAACCAATCTTTTAACATTCGTTAAAGATCTGAAGAGCTGAAATCCAATACATTTAAATATTGAAATTGTGTAAACAACGAGTCAATGATGAATACAATAATTGAATGGAATTTGTTACGGCAATCATTTTTCTCAAAACACTATCGGTGTTGCTGATTCTCAGCAATGGTTTCGTTAGTTCTTATGCACTTCACATCTCCAATGGATCCTTTGCTGCTGGATTCGATTCCATTGGTTCTATATTATCACACATGATTATTTCGTTGGTTTTCGTTTTTGAAGGTTTATGAAAACGTGGATTTAGACAGCCATGATCTTCGAAATTCTGCACTATTCGACGTACCGTTTGAACAGCCGGACAAGGGCGGTCAGGAAACGTTTCACCGAAGGCGTACTGTACTTGGCGGTAAGATTTACCGCTAAAATACCATTTTATACACTGGACCTTCTCTCTAGTCGTGTAAACGTCCATTTTTTATTAATATAACGAAATATAATAATAAATTTGTTTATGAGAATAAACAATCTGAAAATGAAAATAAAATATAATTACAAAAAACGGGTGCACGTCTATTTATAACAATGGTTTTTTCCTATTTTTTTTGGTAGCTTGTAACTATTACTTCCAAAAGAATTCAAAGTAATTCAATTTAATATTGAAGGGACAATGTCTCTTGAACTAATCAAAAAGTTGTTGATTTAAAAGAATTTTTTTTCATAGATTATTTTTATGGAGGGTAGAGGTAAGGAGCACAATCTCTATGTCACAAAAGTGGCCCTCCAATTGCAGCAAATTAGGATGGCGCTGGTGTTCCAGAGGACCACTGATCTCTATATGGAGATCAGTGCAGAGGACCATTTTTAATATCGAGGGTGGAGGTAAGCAAACTTCACTTTATATATTGACACCAATTGGGGCCAAGTTTATACCATACCCTCCGCTACACCAGCGCCTCCTTAATTAATGCTATTTTGGGGCCACTTTTTGAACCAAACAGCCATAAGAGATTGTGCTCCTTACCTCTACCCTCCATAATTATTTTACTTAACATTTCTTGAACTACGGTAATATGTAGAAAATTAGAAAGACGTGGCTGCCAGTGCCATCTATGTTTGTTTAAATGTTTATGAATTGCCCAAAAAACCCAAAAACTGTTCTTTTCAAAACAATTTTATAAATAAATCATTGAGGGTACGGTGCAAAAAATAATTTAGTTATAAAATTTGTCACCCCCAAAGAAGCTAGACTTTTTTTTATTTTATGTCCATTTCTATAATTTATATTAATCGAAACTGCAATGTTTTTTCATAAAAATAATAGTATATTATACAACGACGCTATAATGAGTGCTATTATTACCGAGAATGAAGTTTACAACACGAGCGAACGGAGTGAGCGAGTGTTGTAATCATTCGAGGTAATAATAGCACTCATTTTAGCGAGTTGTATACTATACTTTATCTACGACTTTATTCTAAATGTACAGATATTGGTGATGTACAAGAACATTTACCTTCATCATCATTTTTGTTTATAAAATCACACAGAAAACGGACACTTTTGAACTATTAGTTAAAAGTGGCGATTTATTTATTTTTTGTAGTTACCATGGTTTTTTTAACATTAGAGAAAATTAAGGAAAATAGTATTTTCTGATTGGCTTACGAGCGGGAATAATGACCATTATTCGATTATTCCCTCTCGTAAGCCAATAAGAAAATTGTAGGAAATAATATAGGACATTATATTGCAAAAACCACACGTATAATAGTCACTTTATATATAAGTCGTAGATAATAGTATATTATACAACGACGCTATAATGAGTGCTATTATTACCGAGAATGAAGTTTACAACACGAGCGAACGGAGTGAGCGAGTGTTGTAATCATTCGAGGTAATAATAGCACTCATTTTAGCGAGTTGTATACTATACTTTATCTACGACTTTATTCTAAATGTACAGATATTGGTGATGTACAAGAACATTTACCTTCATCATCATTTTTGTTTATAAAATCACACAGAAAACGGACACTTTTGAACTATTAGTTAAAAGTGGCGATTTATTTATTTTTTGTAGTTACCATGGTTTTTTTAACATTAGAGAAAATTAAGGAAAATAGTATTTTCTGATTGGCTTACGAGCGGGAATAATGACCATTATTCCCTCTCGTAAGCCAATAAGAAAATTGTAGGAAATAATATAGGACATTATATTGCAAAAACCACACGTATAATAGTCACTTTATATATAAGTCGTAGATAAAATATTTTATCTACGACTTATATATAAAGTGACTATTATACGTGTGGTTTTTGCAATATAATGTCCTATATTATTTCCTACAATTTTCTTATTGGCTTACGAGAGGGAATAATCGAATAATGGTCATTATTCCCGCTCGTAAGCCAATCAGAAAATACTATTTTCCTTAATTTTCTCTAATGTTAAAAAAACCATGGTAACTACAAAAAATAAATAAATCGCCACTTTTAACTAATAGTTCAAAAATGTCCGTTTTCTGTGTGATTTTATAAACAAAAATGATGATGAAGGTAAATGTTCTTGTACATCACCAATATCTGTACATTTAGAATAAAGTCGTAGATAAAGTATAGTATACAACTCGCTAAAATGAGTGCTATTATTACCTCGAATGATTACAACACTCGCTCACTCCGTTCGCTCGTGTTGTAAACTTCATTCTCGGTAATAATAGCACTCATTATAGCGTCGTTGTATAATATACTATTATCTACGACTTATATATAAAGTGACTATTATACGTGTGGTTTTTGCAATATAATGTCCTATATTATTTCCTACAATTTTCTTATTGGCTTACGAGAGGGAATAATGGTCATTATTCCCGCTCGTAAGCCAATCAGAAAATACTATTTATCTTCAAACGTCACAAAAGTGACAGTTTTTATGACTCAAATGACAAGGTAAAAATAGCATTTTGTGTGCCTAGGCGCTTTTTTCTTTTTTTATAAGCTTAGGCAGACAAAATGACAAAATCTGTCACTGGCGTTTAATTTTATTCGTTTTTTGAATTTTGTTTTTTTGCATCGCCATGGAAGCAGTACTGCCAAGATATTGTGATCAGTTAAAATTTTAATTTTTAAAAACTTTTCAATATAAAAGAATGTTAAATTAAGACGTTTGAAGATAAACTAGTATATGTCATTCGGCGCAAAACTGTCTTTGTGTGCTTCAGCTGACATGTCTGCCTCACTAGCGTTCGGCAGACAACAGTCAGCTTCAGCACACAAAGTTCCAGTTTTACGCCTAATAACATAATCTACTATTTCCTTAATTTTCTCTAATGTTAAAAAAACCATGGTAACTACAAAAAATAAATAAATCGCCACTTTTAACTAATAGTTCAAAAGTGTCCGTTTTCTGTGTGATTTTATAAACAAAAATGATGATGAAGGTAAATGTTCTTGTACATCACCAATATCTGTACATTTAGAAAAAAGTCGTAGATAAAGTATAGTATACAACTCGCTAAAATGAGTGCTATTATTACCTCGAATGATTACAACACTCGCTCACTCCGTTCGCTCGTGTTGTAAACTTCATTCTCGGTAATAATAGCACTCATTATAGCGTCGTTGTATAATATACTATTAGATCATATTTCCGTCATTCTAAACATGCTTATAAAATTTCGAATCAATGTTTATTGTACAATTATGAAAAGAATTGATTTACAAAAAATCTACATTTGGAGGTTAATTCTAACCTCCAAATTTATTGGCGCTTCACCTTAAATGTTGGTTCAACGATAGTTATGTAAATGTCCAAAAACTTTGATAATTAATGAGATTTTCACGATTTTCTTCACCGAAATGTTTTTCTTTTGCGGTAAAATAGGAAAAAAACCATCAATTTTTACTACGCACATGAAGTCTTAAATCAACCTTAAGAACTTACCAAAGACGAAAAGTTACGTACAAGAACATGACAAAGAACCCATTCGGCTATTGAATATATTTCCCGGAAAAGTCAACCTTTTACAATTACAATAGAAAAAGGACTTGTTTTGTTTATTCCAGTTTATTCGTCCACTTACAGCCATTGAACAATTGACGGAGTTGCCAGATTGTGCATTTTTAATTATATTTGAACTGGCAGTCATCAGATAAATCAAATCATAAATTATTATTATTATAAAAATACGTATTATTGGCAATTCTATCATTGTCAGGAAATATTAGTTAAATATCAATAATAAATGTACTAAGAACTTGTAATTTCTCAGACGTCTGGCAACGCCGTTTAAAAAAAAAAGAATAAAATCCCTATAAGGTTGGCATTATGATATAGAAATTCTGTTATTGGTTGACCTCCACGGTTGGCATGACAACCACCTGTTTTAAGAATCAAATGCGGGAGATTTAAAAAAGTAGATAGTAAGTTTTCGATACATTTTGAAATTATTAGCGACTTGTCAGTAGAAATGAAGACATTCTCAAATATTTTCGGCAATAGTACTAAAGTACGTTTTTCCACTATTTAATTATTTATTTTTAATTGTAATCAAATTACCAACTTAAAGTAAGTTCCTAGTGAATAAAAGATGGTCACTCTAAATTTTTGGGGAATCTTAATATATAAAAATTAATGTTTGTATGTACGTATGTTTGCCAGTAATCCAAAAAAAAAACAATTTGTAACAATACTATTTATGTAGTCACTTAATTCTAGATTACAAATATCACAACAATTTAACAATTACAAAAAATATAATGCAATATAAACCAATCTTTTAACATTCGTCAAAGATCTGAAGAGCTGAAATCCAATACACTTAAATATTGAAATTGTCTAAACAACGAGTCAATGATGAATACAATAATTGAATGAAATTTGTTACGGCAATTATCTTTCTCAAAACACTATCGGTGTTGCTGATTCTCGGCAATGGTTTTTTAGTTCTTATACATTTCACATCTCCAATGGATCCTTTGCTTCTGGATTGGACTCCATTGGTTCTATATTATCACACATGATTATTTCGTTGGTTTTCGCTTTCGGAGGTTTGTGAAAACGAGGATTTAGACAGCCATGATCTTCGAAATTCTGTACTATTCGACGTAACGTTTTAATAGACGGACAGGGGCGGCCAGGAAATGTTTCACCGAAGGTGTACTGTACTTGCCGGTAAGATTTACCACTAAAATACCATTTTATACACTGGACCTTCTCTCTAGTCGTATAAACGTCCATTATTTATTAATAAAAAGAAATATGATAATAAATTTGTTTGTAAAAATAAACAATCTGAAAATGAAAAAAATAGATAATTACGAAAAACGGGTGCACATCTATTTATAAGAATGATTTTTTTCCTATTTTCTTTGGTGGTTTTAACTATTATTTCCAAAAGAATTCAAATTATTTTACATAACTTATAAGATAAAGTACATGTGGCAACGTTGCATTTTTTTTGTATCAACAATAGTTTTAAATGTTGGTTCAACAAAAATGTTCAAAAACTTTGATTAACAATATTTTCTCGATTTTTTCATCGAAATGGTTTTCTTTTGCGATAAAATAGGGAAAAAATATCAATTTTTACTGCGCACATGAAGTCCAATATCAACCTCAAGAACTTGTATTTCTACTTACCAAAGACGAAAAGTTATGTACAAGAACATGACAAAGAGCCCATTCCAACCCATTCTGCTATTAAATATATTTTCCGAAAATTTTCTACAATATAAAAATATACTTGATTTGTTTATTTGTCAACCTATATACAGCCCACGGAGTATAGATATAGGAGTCCGAACGGTATAGGCTTTTTCACGATATTTATGTACATAAAAATGAACCCAGAGAATAGTACATTTTTCTGTCACTCGCGGCGCTAAGAACAGTAGCGTACTGATAGTGGTCGCGATAGTGGTGGTTATAGTGGTCGCCTGGACTTAGTAAATTTCGACTTATAAGCCAAATTACTTTATGGTTGAGGTGCACAAAGAAAATTTTCTACCGTAATTTCTATGAATAGCAATTTTGTCCGCATCTGGTATGAGTTGTAAATTATCCGTTGCTATTCATGTAAATTACGGTAGAAAATTTTCTTTGTGCACCCCAACCATATGGCTTATAAGTCGAAATTTACTAAGTCCAGGCGATCACTATATCGTCCTCAACGAGAATACCGAGTACTCTGCCGATCGTAGCGCGCTCTGCCGGCAAAAGTTTTGTCCCTAAATTCGTGCCATAATTTTAACATTACGTTCGGACTCCTATATCTATACTCCGTGATTTGAGTCATGGAGTCTATACATGGAGACCGAACTCAAATGGGATAAATTGACAAAATCTGTCCCGAAAAATTCACCACAGGTGTCGCTAGTGTTCCATTTGCACCGCACGTGCACTGCTCTGAATATAGTAGCATATTGATACGTGAAGTTAGCAACGTAACCTTATTACTTGTGTATTAAACAAAAAACAAAATTTGACATTTCGGCATCTAGTTGGCTGAAATCAGTGGTGCAAATGGAACACTAGCGCCCTCTTATTTTTAGAAAAACTTTGCATACATGGAGTTCGTGCTCCTTATATAGACTCCATGATACAGCCATTGAACAGTGATTGACAGAGTTGCGAGATTGTGCTTTTTAAATTATATTTCGACTGACAATCATCAGATATCTCAAACTATAAATTATTCTTATTATAAATTATTGGCAACTCTATCATTATCAGGAAATAACAGTTAATAATAAATATACTAAGAACTTGTAAATTTTCAGACGTCTGGCAATGCCGCTGAAAACAAAAAAGAATAAAATCCCTATTAGGTTGGCAATTGTGATATAGAAATTCTGTTGTTATTGGTTGGCAACACAACCACCTGTTTTGAGAGACAAATGCGGGAGATTTAAATAAATAGATAGTAAGGGTACGTGCATGTCGGAGATATCTTTTTCTATTTTCGATATATTTTGAAATGATTAGCGACTTGTCATTAGAAATGAAGACATATTCTCAAAGATTTTCGACAATAGTACTAAAGTACGTTTTTCCACTACTTAGTCATTTATATTTAATTGTAATCAAATTACCAGCCTAAAGCAAGTTGCTCGTGAATAAAAGATTATGATCACTCTATATTTTTTGCGAATATTATATAAAACTTGATTCTTATGTCTGTTACCTCAATGCGGGATGAACCGGTTCTATACTAAAGGAATAATTGCAATGTTTGGCAACATGGTATAATGTATGTTGTCAAAAGTAAACGTCAAACGGCGAGAAAATTTGAAAATTTCCATAAAAATTATAAATTAAAAAAGTACAGTTAATTACTTTTTTCTATTGTTAACTGACCGTTGGACTGACAGTCTGATAATAGTTTCCAATACTAATTTACCGTAATAGAAAATTAAAATTTTTGAGGTTATAAATGACTAAATATTTCTTAATCATTGATTGTTTAACGTGAAGTTTTGTTATATTTTTCTAGTTGAAATAAAATGTCGGTACTTTCAAAAATTAAAGACGTCTTAACAAGACATCGTAACGCCTTTGTTATAACCGGTGTTATCATTGGTGGTACAATATTTCTAACACGTTATGCCCAACAACAATTGAAAGAATGGCAAGAGAAACAGACATTGGAATTTTTAGAAATCAATCGTAAGAAACAACATTTCGATAGTATCGGCAGGAATTGCAATCAAACCATTGTAAATCTGTCGAAATCATTAAATGATAAAATCACAAAAACATTAGATAATGAACAAGTTATATTGAATATACAGAAAAATCCTGAAAATAAAGTCGAATTATGGAATGAATTAAAGGTAATCAACACCGAACACACGAATTGTAACGATTCTATAAATTATTGTTGAAGGTTTTAGTGTTTTGTAAGGCAGCTTGTATGGTTTATTCGACTGTAATGTTGGTTGTTACTTTGAAAATACAATTGAGCATCATTGGTGGTTATTTATATAAAGATGTTAATTCGCTGCCATCCGATATACAAGAGAAATATCTCTCATTGTGTGAGAATCTGATGAATTCCAGTTTTTTAAGATTACACCGATTAATAGAGAAAGTTGTAAGTGTTTGCCGTTTACAATATAATCCAGATGCGATTTATTTAAATGGTTTACAGTGTAAACAAGTATTGGAGCCTGTCGATTTAAAGAAACAAGTCCGCATTAGCGATCTAGAAGCGTTATTTTGGTCAATCCAAACCGGCGTATCTGGCGATGAGGATAATCCAATTGATAAGCTGCGCGAATACGTTATAACCGAATTACCTGAAGTTAATGGCAATTATGAACGAGTTGTACGTTGTTAACAATTACTAATTTAATTAAATTAATTTGCATTCTTTTCCATAGATCAAAGATACTGTAGATTTATTAGACAGTGATGAAGTGAAAACACTAATTACACATTGTGTGAACCGTGGATTTATTTTATTAGGTGAACAATTATCCGAATTCTATTCAAATGGTAATGAGAAGATTTCCGATGATTTCACAAATCCGTATACAACGAAGAAGCATTTTGTTAAATTATTACCCATAATTAATAGTCTATTAAGTAAGAAATTTCCCGAGCAATTCCTACAACAATTAATCAGTTATGAGAAATTGTTGGCATTAAGTGCTAATGTTTATGAATGCCTATTGTAAATAAGTACCAAAAATTTTGTTGATTTTTATTTTATTAATTTTAGAATCTATCGGTAAATATATGTGGAAGAATCTTTTTGGGCCATTTTTTTTGATACATTATCGATTTTATTGGGAGTTTGTATAGTGCGTTCGGTGCCTTAAAATATTGACCTCAAACAATAGAAAAGTGCACGTTAAAAAGTGGAAAATTGTTGTAACTGTAATTTGGGGCATTATTGATCTTTGCCATGTTCTTAGACAATTTTTCTATTGCAATTATTTTCTGCTAGTATTTTAAACGGCCGTACGCACTATAATTAGAGAGTCCCCCAATAAAATTACGACTTTTATGTAATTTATTATCGATTTCTTTCAATTAAAAAGTAAAAGAAATAGGATAAGTCTCGATTTCCGCATAACAAAGGTTATCATTGGAGAAATTCAATTTAAATCGTCATAAATTGTTAGATACGAGATATAGAATCCGTTCGATTCGCTATATTCCTTCGGGAACATTCTATTGAATTTATAGAGATATTTCAAACAATCAATCATCATAGGTTTTGATATTTCAATCGTATTAACATTATCATCGTTTTGCCAACATTTAACGAAATCATTAAAATTATTTTCGTACTTAAATAGAACTTTAACAACATCACACGTTCGATTTTCACAATTATTAGTGATTTGTATGTGTAAACGTTTCTCTAAAATCCATAACAAAACATAATCGATTTGATTACGTCCGCTATGGCAATTGAACAGAATTTTAGCGGTATTAAATAGAATATTACTCAAAACATTCGTGATTGTTAAATTCAAATCACCAATCGGTGAATGCGTATGCGAAACATTATCGGTCGATTTGAATACAACTGTATTAAACCAGAATTTGATTGTTTCAACATTCGATAAAACACCCAACCATGACAGACATTTTTTACACACAATTATCTTATCACTAACACGAATCTGTTGAATTAATTCTTTATTGATATTGAAATTTGAATGTGTATAGAATAGATCGGTCATATTCGGATTTAAATTGATATCTTTACAATGACTGCCATGACAGAACCAATCGTTTGCATCACAATTCTCCGATGGTAATGGTAGGATGCGTTCAAATCGTATTAATGTATCGTTCAGATTTTGTAGACAATTCTTACAAATTAGATTATAATCAATAGATTTTAATAAAAATATTTTGTTATCGTTACTATTTTGTTGTTGCATTTGTACAGTTTTTACTAGTTCCGTCTTAAAACTACCCCAATCGTCTAGACAATTATTTGTAGCGAAACGGAATGAAATCGATGAATCCCTTATATTTAATGATGTGAGCGAATTCGATATAATATTAAGATTCTTACAATCAATCATTAATTCCTCATCATTATTAAATATTTGGAAATTCGTTTGATTTAATTTAATATTGATTTGTTCGTGTGATAATAGCGGATTTGTTAATGTTATTAAAACATTAACGGATTGTAAACGAGGCCGTACCTCTAATATTATAAATTTATAAAAGTTTTTCATCGCGTAATTTTACAGTTAATTTATCGTGCTCTCTCACAATAAACGGAATTGTGATTTTCTGGTAGTAATTTGGTAATAATTCAATATTACTGATAACGTTCGATAGAAGATGGGCGCGTTCGGCTAGAATTCCGGGCGCTTCGTGTTTAATATAGGTAAAATGGATGTGTAAATGGTAGAATGATGGTTGGTAATGTAGATAGATCCTCAATTGACTACCATCCAGTCCGTATTTCGTTTTGATAGCCTCCTGAAATCGATTAAGTAATAATTTTGAAATTCTAATAAATTTCCAACTTACTGTTGCTTTATTTTTGATATTTTTAAGTAGCGGTAAATGGTCGGCAGTTAGATCACGTAACGATTTGATATTGTGCTTATGTACGATCGCTAATAGATATAACGTGTCCAATTCACCGTTCCATTTCAAATCTGGTAAAAGAATAAAACCGATTTCTGGATCGGTGTCCTCGAATACAATCCGATCAGTCTCAGATTTATGATCTAAAATATTATAAACCCATTGCAGATCGAATTGTTCGGCGTTCAAATGTGGCAAAACGATCGTGTTATAGATTTCCGGCGTCTCATCAATAATAAAACAATTCTGTATCGAATACTTCTCGATGTGTTTTTCAGTAGCTGGATGTATAATCGTTGCTTTAATTGCTGAAATCATTTAAATTACAATTAATAGTTTGAAATTTAAATAAAAATTTTGAGGTTACAATTCAAATTCACTTGCGGTAAGTATTTGTAATTGCCATAGATATCATTATGGAATTCTTTTTCTAAAAGACTGTTTTTCGTGAAATAATCACTGTTCGGTTGTAGGTGTTCTTCGGAGAATGCTGTTTTCTCTAAAAGTATCAAAGCATCACCATCTGTCGATTCAAATCTACCTTTAAGACACACTGTTTTACGATTCGTATTATTATTAACGATTCTCTCCAATTTAAATGTTGATAAATCATTCAATTTCTCATGGATATCGGTTGTTTTCACTAGATTTTCATCTAATTTTGTTTTTTTCGCTGGTGAACATTCACTCACTGATTCATTCAAAGTTGCCATAATTTGAAAAAGGGGTCACTTTTTGACAGACAACCCTCAATAATGGCGGCAATTATCAACTGCCGTAATCGTTCATAGATGTCGCTGTATGGCTTATTAATTGTAAAATCTAAACGAAACGTAAATTACGTTATATTTATAATATTTTACAACCTTTCAATTCAAATTTTTTTGATCTTTTTTGCTGAATATTCAACTTTTAATTAATTAAAAGCTGGTACTTTTTGAAAGTGGAAAATTTTTGACAGACAACTACAAAATGGCGATTGATTCGTCAATTATGATAATCGTTCATAGATGTCGCCAGGTGAAAGCGCGAAATTTAAATGGAACGTAAAACTGTTCATACGCAATTAGAAAAAATTATACAAGAACGGCAAACAAAATAGGTATATTATGAAGAAATTGCTTCTTATATTCGTATATTTTCTAAATGTCTTCTTCAATAGAGACGAAGTTGGCAGTTGACAAAACCTTATATCATGGACCAACAAAATTTTAATGCCACTTTAACTCTTCCGAAACCTACCGATTTTAAGGAAAAGCCATCCGCATTTGGAGCTAAAACAAGCTTATTCTAAGCAACTTACAAGATATTGAGTTGAAGTGCCGGACAATGTAAAAGCCGGACTTTTCGCACGTCAAACAACAGGGTCGTGGAAAAGTGGGTTGCACAAAAGCGCCCGAAATTTGTGGTTTACCGTCAAAAACGAATTTATTCTATATCTTTTAATAACTAAAAATTCTATAAAATTTGTTTTTAGTAAATAATTTTCTTTTGTGAATTTTGATAAATAGTCAAAATTAACCCGTGGTCCATAGATTTTATCAAAACTGTCTAGACTATATCGAAAATGTTATCAAAATTAATACTTGAACTTAGTGCTGTAGAAAAATTTAAATCTACATATTGAAAACTTTACGTATCGATCAACCAACGTTAATTACGTACGGTACGTTTAATTGTTAGTGTATGGGCGCCTTTACGCTGAAGACTCATTACAACAACTTTAGTTATTAAATTCTATAAAATATAAATTATATTATTTCCAATTATATGGATTTATCAACAAATTTGGGAAATAAAGTGCGTTACATTTTATTTACGCATAAGTGCACAAATTTTCCGCAAGCGCATACCTTATTTGTCGATTTAGCAACGACATACGTCCGTATCTATTATTCTCTGTCCTCACCGTACTGCTAGTAGTTCTGAAAAATAGTAAATAAAACAAACATCTGTCGGCGACTAAATATTATTTAATTTGCCATCTTGTAAGAGAACGGAATGCCAAAAATAATGATTTACCTATAAACAAATATGTGGACATAAGTATTTTTATATAAAACCTTTTTTAAATTTACCTCTATTTATTTATTTATTTATCGTAAATGTTATGTTAATCAATTTAAGGTTAGATAAGTAGTGTTCTATTAAACAGTTTGTTACCATATAAAATCGATTGAAAATGGCAAAGTATGGTAGAATTAATTAAATTAATCAATTAAACTAATTAAAATTTACGTGTTCGAACAGGGAGATGATGATAATTTTCGTGTACGACACACAAATGGTACAGAAAGAAGAAGATGATCCATTCACCGCAATCCTGTACTTCCACCCATCATGGGTGTCCGATCAACAGAAAACGGCCCTATGTGGCCAATTGATGGGTACAGCACATTGTATAAAAAGTATTTTGTCAACACCCCAAATCATATCGTTACAAAGCGGGAAATTCTTCATCAAAGAATACGGACGCTACTTTATGGTGTGTTTCTTCAATTTTTTTAAAGTTACAAATCGATTATCGAATTGTTTTAGGCTGTTGGTACTGATAGAAATATCGCCGATTGGTTGTTGGAACATCGGGCCAATACGATGGCTTCAATTATTAGTTTCTTCCATCAAGATATCGAGACAATGGCCAAAAATTATGAAAATACCGAACGTTTATCGACGAATTTATATCTATTATTTGAAACGTATTTAAAGTATTTATTCATGGGTGCCAATATCTTCTCATACACCCCTGTGATTAAGTTGCCAAAAGTATAATAACACAATTTAGCTTAATATTTGAATCGGTAAATAATTGCGATCGATTGCAGAGTGCTAGTAATGTCTTCTTAGAAGCCATCCAGATTCTTCAATGTTGCCAAGAGATCAATTATGTCTTAGGCGGAACTGTACTGTACCACAACAAGTATGACTCGGTTTTTGACACGTTGACGCACAGTGTACAGGGTGGCTACTTTTCGATGGTTTTGCAGGGTATCTCCTATAAGGAGAGTTCGTACAAAGTAACTGATAAGACATTCCTTGACTACTTTATTGAGAGTAATCGAATGGTGCAATTAGATTTTTGGTATGTTCTTTTGTTTTCGAGTTATTTCCGATAGGCTTTCAAAAAAGTTGACGCTTTTTCCACAATTTCTAGTGCAGTTTTTTAAGCTGATTCTACTTAACTATTTAGATTTTCTCTAGCTTTCACCGTTTTTGAAATGTAACACAAACTTATGTTTTTTTAAATGCAACCTATATTTAATTTATTGCTGATTAAATTGCTTATTTTTTTATGATTCCAAATATATATAGTTGGATATAGTTATTATCAAAAATGCGGGAGTTATTTTGAAAATTTCGATTTCGCAAGTAGTGATTATAAAAATTATATTTAAAAGGACTTTAGAGTGCCATGAAACAAATATTACCTAGTGCAAAATGAGAAAACAAAACAATTGTTTCATAGCACTCTATAGTGATTCAAATAGAATTTTCGGAATTTTTCCCTTCGAAATCGAAATTTTTCAAATAACTCTCACATTTTTGAAAATTACTATAGCAAACCATATATATTTGAAATCAGAAAAAAATAAGCAGTTTAGTAAGCAATAAATCAAATATAGGTTCCATTTAAAAAAACGTCCGTTTATGTTATATCTTGAAAATGACAAAAGCTGCACAAAATTCAATTCAATAAATAAAATCAGCATGAAAAACTGCACTATAAACAGTAAAAATATTGTCAAAATTTTTAATAGTACAAGAGATATAGAGCACCTTGAAAATAGTGAAAAAATGAAGAAACGGCCGTAACTCGAAAACAAATGAATGTATCAAAAATTTAATTACACCATCTGATTACTCTCAAAAAAGTAGTCAAGGAATGTCTTATCAGTTATTTTGTACGGACTCTGTTTCAAAACCATCGAAAAGTAGCCACCCTATACAGGGCCGGTCCGAAGCCACAATAATACAGGCAATCAGGGGTGGGCTGGTAGTTAAAGACTACTACCGGGCGACTACTCGATCATCTTTATGGAAAGTCTGCCCCTGGTACCAAAGAAACTTTGTCTATAGCGATGGGTTGGTCCTGTTTTTATAAAGCCTCCTTGTATGAGCCAACACAAAAACTTGCGTCAACGTGTTAAATTTTGCCTTCCCGTACTGATTTCGAACGATTCCAGAGTGGTAGCGACCCAATTAAGTTCCGATTTAACGAAAACCATCGTCCTGACGGATCCGTATCGCATCAAATGTCCCGCTGAACTACCTGGTGTTAATTTCGAAACACCGATCGGTGTCCAATTGTTGCAAGTCTACATTACTGGTAAAGAGTATTTTCGATTGAATAATGAAGCGGTTAGAAGTCGAACTGTATTCCAATTTCTCGCCAATAAAAGTATACGAAAGGTATTGTTGAAATTCAACGATTTTTCGGTAAATTTTTTAAAAAATATTTGCTAATTAGACACAATCGAAATGCGGTAAAGAATTGGTGATGTCGGCAATGAAACGTGACCAATCGATCATCTTCACTGCTGTACCGGAGGAGGATGCCGACCATCCGTGTGTCGAGAAAACGGAACAGTGCAATGGTGGCAAACCGGTGGAATTGCAGAATCGTCCGAAATTTCTCAACTTAAAATCGAAAATCACCGACATTAATATTGTAGAGAATAAGAATAATAAACCGGCACCGTTTACACCAAATCATGGCCAGATTAGTGTGTGTTCAACACCGATGACCGATCTGAATAAAATGGTCCATACGCGACCGCTATCGATTTGTACAAATTTGAATGAACTGGCGAAGCCGTGCAGTAATCGGGATGATAAAACAATTGAGAATTTTCAGCCAGTTGTTGGATTGAAATTGAAACGGAATCTGTACGATTGCAAAAAGTATTCAAGTGCTTTTGATATACGTGAACAATTGAAAAGTATTGAATCAAGTATTACAATGAAGTATTATAAAATAGATTTAATCGATAAGAATGATAAGAAAGACTGTTTAAATCAAGCACCACGCAAATACCAAACAATCACAGATCCATTCTATCCGATATTTCGTTCGGATGGTACCGTTGTGTCGAGGTCTCTCTATGAAAGCTCTTTACAATTGGAATTTGAACAAATCTCACACGAATTATACGAACAAGAACAGCAGAAGACTTGTAAAAGTTTCGATAATTTCGATTATTGTGCTGTGGATCTGTTGAAAAAGACGATCCAACAGCAACTGAATAAAACCGATAGTAATGACGACGATTCAAATAAAATTAAACGTAATTCAAATCGAGATCGTCGTAAATCGTTAACATTACCATTAAAATCGTTAAGTATCGATGCGGATGGTAGTGAACCGATGAAATTACGTCGACACTCATCTGGCATCCAATTAACACCATTAATGTCGAAATTGAGTTCGTTTGACGACCGTTCAAGCGGTTTCGGTAGTTGTGAAGTAACACCAAATGATTACCGATTATTTACACCGACACAAACAAATTTCCAATTCCAATACAAGAAAATAATGAAGTCTATCGAACAAAACGATGACTCTTTAAAGCGATGCGTATTGTTCATTTGTGGACAACAGGATATGGTTGTGGCGCTTCTGCTACAAGAAGACTGTGTCACATCGTCCGAAGCAATAACACGATTGGTAAGTGCACTATTAACCGATAATTGGAGGAGTAATTTTAATGTTTTTGTGGTGGAAACAGTGGGAGATTTGCACGGAAAATTTGGGTAAACTCGAGAAACAACTACATCATTGTTTGGAAACATATCCGGCGAGTAACTTACAAACAGACAGCGAGCCGTACAGTTATCTACATTTGGATCAAGAATGGGATACTATGGAACGCGGTGGACCATGGGGTAATACCGAATTGGGCACATTAACGCATTTCTATCGGGACTTCAAAAATGATCCAAGTCTTACGGAAATTCTAGTCAGGTAATGTCAATTGTCAAAAAAATGGTGTGGACACGTTTTAAGATGATTACATTTATTACAAGTGTTATATTTGCATTATTAACAGTTGTTAATGTGATTTTCTCATATTTATTGTTAATTTCCGAGTTGGATCGTGTACTAATCATTAATTGCGGCTTCCAGATCGTTTTTTTAATCATTTGTCTACCACTTTATGTTGGGATTATCTGGGAGACACCTGCATTAATTTTGCCTTACATTATTGTAACGATTTATTCGAGTATTTTAAATTTCATATTACTTTTGTTGGTTGTGTTTAAAATTTTTAACGCCAATCTACCGCTTTTCATTATAATGGCAATAATGGCAGCATTTTCAACAATTTGTGCAATTTTCTCCATACTCACATTCAAAGACTTTATAAAATCGGCAACAATTGAAGCGAAATCCGGATTTAAACTCGATAATTATGAAAGACGTCGATTTGGTAAACTTGATGATGTCTGAATTCGGTTATAACGAGTTCTAAGCATTTACAAAAACTGCTTCACTTAGAACGGGAAAAGGCGGGCGTTATGCACAGTTTTCTTCAGGATCCACTCTAATTTCAAAAGTGGGTTCTATATGCTTATGGTTATAATACAGGGAAGGCTTGGGCGCCTTAGGCTCCTGCACTTTGGACCTAAAAAGACATGACGTTATTTAAGCCCAATGAATTATTAATATAAATTTCGGTTACTTCTAAACCCTCTTCCTGATATTCGAGAATACACAAATTTTGTTCGTTATAATCGAGTCTCTTACCACATTACAATATTGCTAATTTTTTTGTTTAATTTCCCAAATAGATGTGCAGACGGAGTGATCTACGGTCACCGTTGTGGCAATTCTGAAGTATTCTACCATCAACCGGCGTCCAATACTTCGGGAATTCCAACACCAGCCGATCCCATGGGTAATGTTCCATTGAAAGCCAAACGTCGATTAGAACGAGATCATTCCATAATTCTATTATAATTTTAGTATTACATTTTTTTTTAATTTTTAGTAAAAAAAATGTCCCATATTTTTCTATATTTATCAAATTTATGTGATATTTTTTAAGTATTTATTTTCTGAAACATTCCATTTTATGTAGTGTTTAAATGTTATAAAGTCCATGTATATCATTTTTTTTTTATAATTGTTTTGTAATTGTATAGGAAATTGTTAGATTGTTGTTTAATTGTTTAATAATAATAATACATAATCTTTAAAGATCGTAGGTAATCTTTATATATGCTTAACAAAAATTTGTGATACAACCAGACTCGATTAACAAAACAACACGTACTTAGATCTTTCACATAACACGAAAATTGTGAAAATTCTTTATATAACACGATTTTTTGCTCTATCTGAGCAAACGAAACAACTTCGAGCCGTGTTATACGAGAACTTCCTGTTTTTTGTTTTAAGAAAATAACTTTTTTAGTTTCTGTTTATCTTCGGCATCTTTACTTTTAAGTTGTTCATCCAATAGCGCTAGTTCCTTTTTAACAGCACTCATCAATGATGGATCTAATTCTATCACTTTATTGAAATCCTCCGTAGCTTCTTTTGGATTCCAAGCACCAATGTGGGCTTTAGCTCGTCGGAAATATGCTTTTATATTATCTTAAAGTATACCAAAAAAATTATTTATCTAACAATAAATAAAACAACAAAAAGGAAGTTACTTGGATCGGACTTTAAAGCACTGGTACAATGCTCAATGACTGCATAATAGTCGCCTTCGTTCAATTTGCATTGCGCATAATTTAACAACAAGGGCAGCTTCATTTGGTCTAATTTGTTCCAGTCTTCGTCGTGAGGCTTCTCTCTGGAAACAGAAGATCGGATCTCAAATTCGGGGAAAAACGAGAAATCTATGGTTATGCTGAACAAAAAAACAAGAAAACTTCTCCCTCTTACAATTAGAGAATTTCTCTTTAAAAAACAACACAACATGATAAAAAAAGACGAGCAAAAACTTTTTACTTTATCATTAATTGTTCCAGCATCCCGATAGCTTTGGCATAATGATCGGCGGCTTTCTGGTACTCCTTGTTCTTATACTCTTGGTTGCCAGATTCCTTCAATTGTGGTATCAATTCCAGTTTTTCTGCTTCGGACAATTGCCATGATTCCTTCTCATACCCGTCTGGTTGTTCGATTTTCACTAATTCTATAGTGAATTCTAAATCGGTTGGATTTCTTAGAAATTCGTTCAAATCCTCATATCCTACACCCTCGGTTTGTAATGTCATCGCACAACAATGTGGATTTTTTCGTTTCTCCGGCGGTATATGGGCATCGCGTATTGTTTTCGATACAAATGGATATTGCATCACCAACTATATCAAATAAATAAATAAATATAAATTGAATTATCGTAAATAACATTAGTTTTACACTTTTATCAACTGTGAATACGGCAACTTCATTTAATGCCATTTTTTGTACAATCACTTCCCATACTTCTAATTTGAATTTTTTCCCTAAAACTAATTCAAACGGTTTACCGGTACCTAATTTTCGTGAATCATCTAATACAGTTTTCTCTTCATTACACAAACGTGTTTGGTAGTGAAAATGTACCTGGAAAACTAACGATTATTTTTTCGAAAATTTGAAACAAATTTTTACCTTGGTGCCTTCTTTAAATTGTACATACTGAGTACCAACGTATAAAGTTCGTTTATTAATTAAAGCGTTATTTTCTAATTCGGGCATTTGTACAAAATGCTTGTTTGTTTTTTTGACACCTATTTCCAACCAAAAACAATGCTCAGCTGTTTTTGACAATTGTCAGCGATTAGACGACAGCGGTGAGCCCGTCAAAATCATACGTAATTTGTACACTTTTTATAGGAAAAAATGAGATGTCGATTTGTAGAAAATTAAAAATCTATTTATAAGCTAAAAAATATTCAATTTATCTGACCTTAGATAAATTCATCTTAATTTCGAGGTGAGCGCAGTCAATAAATCATCTCATATTGGTAAAATTTGACGTCATTGCAAAGCCTACTCTGATTGGCTGTAATCTAGCGCGAATTTTAAACGATTTTTATCAGGACCGGATTAATTTGTTATCGAAATTTTTACAAAATTGCAGCTGCATTTCCAAATAAATTGTTGATTTTCCAATTTTGCCTACTCCTAATCACATAACTTAACAAGCCTGCACACTAAGAAACCCACAATTTTAGATTTAGTTAACGAACACTTCTCTGGATCGGACTTATTTGTGGAACACACAGGGTCGGGCCGCACTTTTCTGGCGCTCCATGCAAGTTTCTTTTTGGCGCCCCTCTCCGGAAATTAATAATGATCGAGTGCACTACTTTTATGTAATTCAGAACCGAATTCTTTAATTAATTATAAGTTAATAAATTTTAAAGAAAATAAACCTAAACTAAACTTAATCTGATCGAAAATGGTTTTTCTTTTGATAACACGAAGAAAAGGAATGATATTTCGTGTTCAATAAAAGTCGGTAACTGCATCATTTTAACAAAAAAGAAAGAAAAATATACTTATTTGAAAGTTTACTATATCCGCAGGAATCCTGGAGCCATTTGGCATGGACACTTACACTAACGCTACCACTAGACACAATTAATTATTCATTAACAAAGAAAATCGCAATTTTTCGAAGCAACATGAACACTACAAAAACTAGAATACAAATGAAGAAATATTGCACTAATATGAAAAGGGTGTTAAGTCACTGGTTCGATTCTCATCAAGAACGTATGTAGACGATCAATTCAATCTTCACAGTAACAAAAAAATGTGTCTTGTAAATGAGAGTAAAGGGCAGAATACAGTTAAAGGGATTGGGCTTAAGGAGACAATTGGAAGGTGTAAAGAACTTGATTAGTGGATTTGGTAATTTCTAGGTTCGAGAAAAAATGGAAATGCAGGGTTACCAATTTTTGTACTTAAAAAAAACTGAAACTTTTACGATCGGAAGACCTTACATAGGACGAATCAATTGTTTACCACTGAATTTGAACCTTTTCCACCGTCAATAGGTAAATAAAATTTCTCAAATTGAATCAATCTTCCGTATTTAGCAGCAATTTTCAAGAGTTCTAAAGTAACGCCCCAATTGAGCAATATCATCAGACTTAAGACTACTCTACCGTTTTATTTTCTTTAATTAATAATAGAGGACTTTTAGCACAATTCTACTCAGGGCTAAAGTATCGCCCCTAAAAATATGCCGCTCCAAGCAATTGCCTGTTTTGCTGTGGTCTCGAGCCGGCCCTGGGAACACATATGGTCTCAAATTTTCTCATTATAGATCGTTCCATTTAAGCTTAAACGTTCGAAACCGTGGCTTATCGCGAATTGTACTCTAGAGAGAGAATAGGGCTTAAACTTCAGGCGCCCGTTCTAAAGATGGCTCTATAGTTAACTAGTATTCAACAATAACGTTTTTAGTTTTTTCTTCAATTTTCTCCCCTCAGTGAAAGAATCTATATCCGCCCTTGATCACGAAGACGGGAGAGATTTATAGTGAGACGGTCTGTACCAAAACAGTCGAAATTGCCTTCTCACAAGACTTTTCTCACATTTCCCGTACCGTGCGAAGAGATTTGATTCTGTAATTGAATAAAAACTAAAAATTGTTAAAATTAAAAATGTTATTCATAATAATTATAATACTTATGTAATGTGAAACAATTACTAGAAAATATATTTGACATAAAAATAAAATCTACTAATTTGGTTGCTATTAAAATTATTAAATTAATCTGATTAAACCGAAAGCTCTGCTTCCTTAAATATTATTAAAACCTAATAAGAATTATTACTAATAATAAAGAACAGGTATCCAATACCTTCTCTGATATTAACTTAATTAAAATCCAGCATTGATACTTTGATTAAAACGTTTTTTTCTCTCTTTTTAAGAATTTTATACAAAATTATGTACATGAGAATCAAATTCGACAGTTTTGGCACTAAATATCAAATAAATATCAACTATTTTTAAAGAAATTAAATTTTATTAATATTTAACAGATACCCGTGCCTTTTAATGCCAACTTTAAAATACTTTATTGCAACGACAAAGTCTTTTTTTTTTGATGGAATTTGATTCAATCATAATTTATGTGAAAAACAAATCAATCAAACAATTTAATTAACATGATATGTTAATTTTCATTTGAGTGAATAGTACGAATATCAATTTCTCAAATCCAACCAGGGCACATCATCATCGAACCGTTTCACTCTCACTTTCTGTCGATAATGATATTCTTTTAAGTAACTCTTCAATGATTTCGGTAATTGTAAATGATTAATATTATCGTATGTTAAATGGCTAACAATTACAGCTCTACTTAGATGTTGTAATGAGAATGTAAAGTTTCGATGTAAAGGCCATGTTAATATTGGTTCAAAAAACATACAACTACTTGGATCTTTATAATGTTCAATAAGGCCACATACTGTATCCGATGTATATACACCAGGATCATGTGAATCAAAACTGAATTTATGATTCCATTGTTCGATACGTGCATGCAACGAACGATTATATTTACGAAACGATACACTAAATAAGAATTCCTCTTGGGCTGAATCGCGTAATAGAAATGTACCTTCCGGTTTACCATCTAATAAACGTTCAGCTTCATAACGGTCCATTTTGCCCCAATAAAAACTACATTTGGTAATTTCTAATAGATCAGGTACAAGACAATGTATGAAATCAACTTGTGTATGACAACTGGTGATTGTATCAAATGGACACGATTTCAATGTGACATTCTTTTGGAATAATGCCCGTAATGAATCAACAGTTAGATCGGATGGATAAACTAATTGTAATCGTGTAGGCACTTGTCCATTCTCTGTATCCGTATCGGAACATAATAATTGTACACGACGTACAGGTCGGAAATTAGCTGGCGCTTCAACGCCACGTTCAATTTCACGGGCACGTGCCAAACGGGCCGCTTCATCACAATCTTCATGGATCGTATGTATCCTATAATAATCAAAAATTTTTGTAATAAATTAATAAATATACAGTAACGACATTTCAATTAAATATAAACGGTAAGTGTTTAGATCAAATGCCGTACCTGTATAGATAGAATCTATTAAAAATAATGTTTACCAATGTAACGGTGTACAATCGATGACTGAATGGATGACGGCATTATTTGAAAGACCATAAATGCCTCGCACACTGTGCACATCTTCGATTTCATTCTGTAATGCTATTTCACAATTACGTTCATCTTTAATTTCAACATCATTATCTCGATTATCATTAATCGCTAGATTCTCTGGTTTATTAACAAAATCCTCATTATTACTAGTATTATTATTACTATTATCAACATTATCATCATCATTCTCATTATCAATACTATCATCATTTTTCCGATAACATGTACATTTACAACAATTTGTATTATCTTCATTGAAGACAACAATTTTCGATTGTTTCTTTGTATTGTAATTGAATTTAATTGGCCATTTCGGTGAACGTTTACATGATGATGATGATGATGGGACGCTGTTACTGTTTTGTAATTGTGATGTTGATGGTGCTGATAATATTGATTGTTTCTGCTTTGAATTACGTTTAGAGCGACTACGTCGCAAATTCAAACCTAACGACGTTAAACTCAATTTCAATTTTTTATCTTTCGACATTGTTGTGACTGCTGCTGTTGTTGTTGTTGTTGCTGTTGCACTATTATCCGAATTACTGCTATCGCTTTCTTGTGATTGTGATTCGGCTCGTTCACATGTACACTTCTCATTATCCATAGCGTATTTTCTGATATTTCCACAACAAATTCACGTTACAAAAGCGTACATTATTCAAAATCAGAATCGATCTAAAAATAACAGAAATAAATATAAATTAAAAGCAACTCTTTATTTATTCAATAGATGTAGAATGAAATTGAAGATTATTTATTAATAACACATGATGCATTTTTTTAATAAATTTTAATTTATAAAACAACAAATGATTCACTTTATCTTCAATAAAATGAAAATAATAAAACAACTGACTTGCATGTATTATTGAAAATATGCTAAGAAATAATGAATTCATAGATTAAATCTTCTAACGTGTTAATTTTCTAGAATAACTATAATTGGGAAGTTGTACAATGATGTAATCTTACATTGGAGAAATTCTACGATCATATGATAGAATTTTATCTTTATTGTGTATGTGTGTAAATATACAAAAGTATATAGACTATTTTTAAACACAAATAATTGTCTTTTCTAGATCAAACAAGAAAACTTGGCACTTTGTAGGTGTGAAATTCTTCTACACAAAAAAAGCACAATACGAACTAAAAACGGTAACTATAAAGAGTATTTCCCGCTATGTACCTAAGGTACATATTTTTTGGTAAATCACACAAATTTAAGTAGAAAAGTGAAAAAATTTGTAGTTTGTATGCGGTGCGACTATAAATCGTAGGCGTTTGCGTATCTTATAAGTAAACTATGCGACATGCAAAACCGATTTTCATAATTTCTGGTATATGGGCGGAAATTTTTCTGAACGACTCGTACGTTTCCATTTGTGTCTATTCTCAGATTTGACCGAGAAGATAAAATCTCAATAGTTTACGATCAGGGCCGGTCGTAGGCCACAGCAAAGCAGGCAGGTACCTGGAGCGGCATAATTTTAAGGGCAGCACTTTTTAATGCAACCCATACTGGACCTTCGTAGCATTTTGTTATGTGTTATGTGATTAATTGAAGCTTCAAGTTCAGGGATAAACAAATGATCAATTCTATGCCAGATCTTCAGACTACGTAGATCATAAAAGAGGCGCACAGATTTTGCAAAATTCTCTCGGTCAAAATTTTAGGAGAACTGCCTTTATTTTGAAAGTACAAAAATTGCCAACCCTCAATTGAATTCTGTTTATAATCGGGATTTCTACAATTCCACTCTTGTATGTTTTTCACAAATTCCCAGTTGCCTCAGTCACAATCCCCTCGGCTGTATTGTGCCCTTTCTTTGGGTAGTGCTATTTTCATTAGTACCACTAATGGAACACTTTGGAGCTGCTGCTAAATATAGTGAAATTTATTTAAAAATACTACAATGTCATAAAGTGCAAGAGAGATGTAACTACTCCCTCATAAAATTCATTCCAAATACACGTTTTGTGTTATGCTTCTTCTTCTGTTCAATAGAGTCTTATGATTAAAGTGAGAGAACACAATCCACATGGTTGGGTCGCAAGTGGGATACTTTTAAAGGCAAACCAGTGGTTCTCAAACTCATTTCTTTTTTGACTACCTTCTTGGAAGGTAGTATGTAGTATTACAGAATATTTCAAAGAATGAAAGTAGTATTTTTTTGAAAAATGTTTACTTTCATTGTTTGGGACCTCTGGCATGGGCTGTAACTATTTTGCAAAGGGTGTGACAACTGGTAAAGTTGACCATCTCACCATCTCAACATTGTAATGTGAAAAAAAGAGAAAGAAACCAGAGGGGTTGGGCGAAATCCCTATATAGGTTCCTTCAATATGTAGAAATGAATCGGCAATAGTTTTATGGTTTTGTAGTATTTTTAAATAAATTCCACTATATCATCATTTCTACATCAAATCTCCAGACTGTAAAAGAGATTTTTGGAAAATTCTCTCCAAATTTTACCTAGGGAGTTTTATTCGGGGTAGCTGTATTTTCATTTAAAAGACATTTTTAATATATTTACACCTTTTTCACGACTGTGAAGATTAGATTTATCACGTATATTCGCTCTTGATTAGCACCGAATGAATGACACTTACTTAACACCCTTTTTGTTCGTTGTTGTTCAGTTGTGTTCTAGTTTTTGAAGTGTTAAGGTTGCTTCGAAAAATTGTGATATTTGTTTGTTAACTAATAATTAATTGTGTCTACTATTAGTGTAAGTGCCAGGCTCCAGGATACCCATAAGAATGGTAAATTTTCAAAGAATTATGTTTTCTTTTATAATACTAAGTTTTTCTTTACAGTTAGGCAGCCATCAACTGGAACGAAACCGTGTCTTCAAAGATACAACAAATAAACAATATATTCTTACGTATTATAAACTTCGTTTATGTTTATTATTTTTTTCTGGTACGATTACATCATAAAGACGAGTATTACGACACTAATTTGTTTCCAATAATTGACTAGCTAAAATTTTTGTTTTTCTTTCCCAATAAAACAATTTTAAATAATTCTAATTATTTATCTTTTAATCTTTTTCAAACATTTAATTACGGAAATTGTGGCATATCTACACTTACAAGACTTGGGGTTTTATCATTAAAGGGCAAACTTTTTTTTCTTGTGGTCAAAATTTTTGGTTAGTGACAAGATAAATTGTTCATAAAACATAATTACTCAATTTATAGTTTGTTCTTAAAAAACATACCTCGAAACACATATTTTGTATTATAATTCGTTTCATAAGAAATCACCAGGAGTTACGTGAGAAGCGTGTTCCGTTTGTTTACAAACATCTATCTCCTCTCTTTATGAAGATCTCTACTCTTTTCTCTCTTTTGTATCCAATGGTACTAGACACAAGCCACGCCTTTAGATGGATAAAATTACACGAAACGACTGATAGCTTCTAATTTGAATTGGATACGATATTTATAGACATCAATTTAAGATACGGGAAAATAACACTTAGTCTTATCGCTGATTAGCTGATAAAGATTTCTGTTTCCGGTTAATTATTTTGGCTTTATTGGTTTCTATTTTGCAATATTCTACGTAATATTGGCCTTGTTCGAAATAAATTTAAAATTCCTTGAATACACAAGTCAAAGATAACAGTTTTGGTTTGTTGAACAAAAACGTAGGCTTAAGTCAATTTAGAAGTGATTATGTAGGAATCAACATTTATTTTTACTACCTAACAATCTTTACATAGTGGTGGCGAATTAAGCAGGATAATGAATGAAAACAGAGACATCACTTGTTTCTTACATATTTCCCAATCAATTAAAAAGAGAGAAAGATCTATTCTTATCGTTTGTTTTTGGTAGCGATATAAGAATATGTAATATCATCCAAATGTGCCCAAGCTGTTTTGTCGACTGAGTGATTTTCTTAGCAAAAATCTGGCAGCTGTACCATTCAAGAATCTCGCCTATTTTTGTATTTCGTTGGAAAATTGTAATTTTGTTGTGTGATTAATTGCCAAATATTAAAATAATTGCTAAAATATTATTCATGCAGTAAAATAATGTCGAATGAATGAATAGTTGTTATTGTTATTATCACTATGAAAATATCATTAAAATATGGGACAATATAATTTATTATTTGTTATCTATTTTACGTATAAATAAGTGATATTTTCCTTATTGTTTATCTGCAAATAAACAATGTCAAACAATTGTTTTAAATGTTAATAAAAAAAAGATTATCATTTCTATTAAGAATAAATAAGAGGCGTCATTAGCTATAATAAAATTGATAATGTAATTACTTCTGATGATGCTGTTTATCAAAAAAAAAACACAATATCAAATAGATAGTAAACGAACTAATTGTATGAATGAATGAATGGAAAAACAAATTACGTCATATACATACATTTATTTCTTGTTCTTCTTTCAACTTTATAATGGGTTGGGTCTGACTAATTAATTAAAACTCTTGCATATTTAACAAATACGACACCTAATTATTTATAATTATTATGTAATGATTAATTGTTTTTTATTATAAAAAAATAAATTAAATTGTAAATTAAATGCAATTTTTGATTATTACACAGTAAAATTTACTTTCGACAAACTTTCTGCACTAAATGACATGTCTGCACTTGTAGTAAACAGACTTGGCAATTGTTGGTGGAAAAATGAAAATCACTAAAATCTCCTATGCAACCAAATGTCAAATACAGTATAGATACAGGACTCGATCTCAACGTTGCCATATCGCCAACTAATTGAATACCATTTCCGTATGGAGATTCGGCGAATTCCGTAAAGTTTAACAAACAGTTCTATCAATGCTATCACACAACGTGTAAACTATAAAGATGATCTGGAAATCGTCCGGTGAGTTTAGGCTAAAAATTTAGTTCCTTGAGAGTATTTTTTTAACTTCCCTGGACTCTAACTTGCCTAAGACTACAAATAATAAATAATTAAAAAGTTTTCAAATATATGTCGATATAAACAAAGTATAATCGGCATGTTGATATCGATATTTTTGTTTTAATATCGATATTTCAAAAACATCAGTTTTGATGGCACATCTCTACTTGCGCATAAGCGCATAATGTTTATTTACGATGTCGGTAATGTCGGTAGCATACAAACCGTGGAGGGAGTATTAATACTCCCTCCACGATACAAACAGTTTAACTGTTATGTTGTCGTTCATAGATGGCAGCAACAACAACAACAACAACAACATAGATCTCTATGCATCAACATTTGCAAAAACAAATGATATATAGTAAATTCAGCGAGTAAACGGACTTTTTTTTGTAACTAGATTAGTTACTAATTCTATGGCGCAAAATTCAAAATTACATACAAAATACGGAAATTGTAAAAACAAAATTATAAATGCTCTTAGGCAATGGCGAAAGCCACTTTGATACACAATAAATAGAATAAAAAATTGTCACACAGCAAATCTCTCCAATGCGTTAAGTTAAAAATCTGTTAAATACTTAGAAGAGCTACAAAAAGCTGCACTTAGAATTAAATATAGGGAATTTTATTCTATCAAGTTGGTCACAAGGCTGTCAAAAAAGTCCGTTCTGTCAGTGATTAGGGTATAGGTGATTTCTCTTCACACGAATTTTAATTGATTGGCAATAATATCAAATAATGTTAGGATGTTAAGAAATAACTATTTGTGGTATTAGAAAAGAACGTTGAATAATGCGGATCAACTATACTTTGATACGCTCCATTAAATAAAGTTATATTACCGATTAAATTTCCCGCCTTAATAGATAAGCTTTTCTAACTTCACGGATAGATGATGCTGCGATCGTTAAAAATATGCGTGATTCTGAAATTGTGCAGATTATCTTCAATTTAGAAGGGATTTAAATTGTCAAGTAATTGATTGCTTTAGAGTATGATTTTATTTGTCTGCAAAAATAAAAATCTTATATAAGTTTATTATAGAAATCATCTGAAATATATTTGAGATACTATTAAATCAATGTAATATGAACAGGTCGCTAAACGAGCAATATACTCTCGACTGAAATCTGGCAACATTGTATTTTTCAAATATCTGATTACTGTTGTTTAGTTTTTTGTGCCGTTGAGACTGGAAAATAAACGTTTTGTAGGTTTTGTAAAAATTTGAAGAATAAAAAATGCCTGTTGCCGATAAACGGTCCTCAAAACACCCGAAATATCCGGTAAGTTTAAAGAGTTTTTCATGGCGAAACAAATTTAATAGTTATTCCGTAGGAAATCTACGAACGTCTCAGTTTATGCAGTGAGAAAAACCGGTTAGAAACATTCAGAAATTGGGTTTACAGTGACAAATATCCTTGCAACAAGAAAAAAGTAAATTTTTTATTACAACTATACAATAACTAGTAATAGATGAAAGTCCCTCGGTTGTAATATTCGTCTAAAACATAGCGAGTGTCTCCAAATAGTTGTAACATAGTTTAACCGCTTTCCATCCTTTGTCGTATGTCCGACTACTGTTTTTATTGAAATTAATTTTTTTTTAACACAGTTCCGCGGCTTCGAGTTAATGAGATGTTTTTGGATATAAATAAGTTGGGTTAAATCGAACAATGTTTACAACAGGAGTCTGTAGTTAAGCTATGTTAAAATTTTTTGAAGACAGTATATTTCTAGTACATCTTCGAGTAATTTATCTAGAAGATACTTTCTACTGATAAATGTCCAACATATTTACTGTCTGGCAGTAATGGAGTTTTTTCTAAATTCAATAACAGAAAACTGAGAAAAATAACGGAAATGTGAAGCATTTACTCGTAAACTTGATAGACAAGTATTGTTCAGTTATACCAGTAACGATACAGTTTTTGCTTCAATCGAAGGTTTGTGTAAATTTTGATGTAACTTTAGCTATATTTTCTACTAAAGTTATCTACTGATCTTTGTCTAAATCTTTAGAAAAAGTCCGTTACTGTAAGGCCACTTATATCTCTACTGACACTAAATTCGATTAGTTGTTTATTCTAAAATTTTATAATTTTTAGCTGGCTGAAGCAGGATTCTATTTTCTTCATGATGATACAGTATGTTGTTTTTATTGTGGGAAAACATTAGATTGTTGGGAACCAGATGATGATCCATGGTTAGAACATATCAGGCATGCACCAAATTGTGATTTTGCTAAATTACAGAAACCACAAGAGGCACAAACACCGGCCGAATTTATTCAATTAAAGGATAAAGTCCTTTTTCATACTATAAAGTGTCGCCTTGTAGATAAACATGTTTCTGATATTCGTAAAGCAGAAAAATTTGAATACCAACTGAAAAAACGTAGAAAGGGCAAATAGGATCTATTAATCAATTATACAATAACGGTTTTTTTCTAAACTTTATTTATGAATATCAATAAATTATCCAAAAAAAAAATACGTTCAGGTGATTATTTTCGGAAATACAGAAAATTTAGCGTTTTCTTCTTGATTAGTACAACAAGAATCCTTAAAATATCCAATTTTGTTGTATAAATAGTTGAACATTTTCAAAATCATGGAAATTATGCATTTTTTTAACTTCCCGCCAAAATTTTTTGTAACTTTTGAAACGTAACGTTAGAAAGATCACTTCTTCATTTTTTTTTTCTGAAAAGGAGGTGTGCGAATTAAAGTCCGTGCATAGCACATAGGGGCATATGTACGTGGGGGACCGGAGTGTTCTCTCGATATATCGAGATAAACGTTGACCGTGCAAGAGTGCCTATTGGTAGTGAACTAATTATAACATTTGTACTTGATGATAAAGTGTATACAGTGTACAACTCGGCGATCCTAGCTTGGCCCGTGAAATGCGCAGATGATAGATAGAGAACACCTCTGTGTGACAAAGAGATCAAACCAACATTACTTGGAAAGTACAATCGGAGCAAGAAGTTTAGTTAACCGCCGCAACTGATGATACTATAAAATTAATAAAAATTGACAAAAAATTGAAAATGTGCATATAAACAAAAATAAAATAAAAGATGTCATATTGAGAAATTCTTTTACGATAAGCCTCGGAATAACAGGTGAATACTGACGAATTAGCGCTATCAAATTTGACCCAGAGTGTACCGACGTACCGATCTGTACAACGTGAAGAACAATACAGAAATGAACCCCCACTCTAGAAATGAGAATTGTCCACTGCGCAAGGGGCCAAGCTAGCTTCGCCGAGTTGTAGATCAGGGGTCTCCAAACTACGGCCCGCCACTGCCATCAATCCGGCCCGCAACAGCTTAAGACTAGTCGTTACGTGTCACAATACACAATCAATAGTAATTCAAATGCAATAAAAGCCTATGTTTACTTAGGTGGGCAGAAAAATTAAAATTGTTACGGCCCTTGCAACATACCGAAAAAGTTGAAATATTTGTTTCTTCAAAAATTCATAACTTCGAAACGGCCGCATATTAAGAGCTCAAACTTTCAGGGAAATTTTTTTTCCAAAGTAGAGAACACCACAAAAATTGGAAAAAATCGGCGGGGGTCGCCCCGTAAAAATGATTTTATTTGGTAGAATGGCCCATATATATATATAATAATTAATTAATTCAAAATATCTACTTATTAAACGTTCTACCATAGAAACTATTTATCTATGATAGAAACTGAAGCATCTGATATTTACAATGCACTGCATTTTATTTTTATTGACCATTTCTGGCTTGCGTAATTTTTCGAGGACAGAGACATAGCGAACATAAGTGCCGCCCGGGGTACGAGACTTTATTACAATAATTACTAATTTAAAATACACTTCAAATTTGTCTTACAATTATAGTGAATTCTCGTGAGAAAACTAGTGCTGCACTGGTGCAATTAGAGATGTGCGAGAAATGTCAATATTTATATAGTATTTATATGAAACTAGTGCAGGACTGGTGCACTAGTCGTGTTCTATTGGTAAATCAGTGCAATTTTTTTGCCCTCAGTACGCACTCAGTGCACATATTTCGACACGAGCTCTAACAGCTCGTGCTGGAATGAGTGCAAAACAAAAGAAAATTGCAATCAACATGGACGGCATACATGCTGATGCAATTTTTATTATCGTCTTTTTTATCATCGTCAAGTGATTCTGATGATAAAAAAGAAATGATGCGTGCCACTGCAAGACCTAAGCACCCAAAAATAGAAAAAAAATATTGCAAATGTCGTTTACAGGTTTACATATAGTGAGGTTAGCCTTTCTCCTATACCAATGATGGAAACATTTATTGCAAGGTCTTTGTCCTATATACAAACGGTCCCGGCCCAACTCTTTCAATTACTGGAATAATCGAATGCAACCTTCAAAAACGTAATTTGAGATAAAAAAAAATACAAGGGTACCTACATTGTAAATTTCTAAAATCGACAACAAATTTTTAACATTTATAATAAAGAAGACAAAAAAAAACAGCAGATTGCGGTTAGACGACGGTATTTACCTACAAAAAATTGTTATCTAATCCACTGAATTGATCAAAAACTAAAAAGGAAAGGTTGTTCAGAGACTATCGTTTGATGCACAGTATGTTATGATAAAAGACGATACTAATAGCATTAAAATTTCCTGTCTATCAATGTAATGCATTGATTTCAATACTGGAATTTTGCGTGTTGCTCTAATGAACTTTTTTCCTGAGAATTAAAAAATTCGCCATTCTCAGCGCTAATAGTATAGTAAGGATAAACATTGTTCAATGCTCATTAACTTCAATGTAAAAATCGATAAAATAACGTCTCTGATAAAGCTAAGACACTAGGAGAAAAATCAACATTTCCGGACTTAAAATATAATAACTAGGGGAAATTTTTCGAATTATTCGATAAGTTGAGGAATTATTAGAATATTTTCGAATTATTCGAAGATCTTGGAATTATTCGCACACCCCTAATAATAACGTAACTGCTTAAAACGGTTGGCTATGTCAAGTTATCGTTATTTCAAAAACATCCATATTGATAACACATCTCTAATTGCACCAGTGCAGCACTAGTTCTCTCACGAGAATTCACTATTAGAGAGTATTTGGCGCTCCTCTACGCTACGCCACTGTTTTTTCATAAACCTCTTTTCCTACTACCATAGAGTAAAGAACTACTAATAGTTTCGTCTATGCTACTCAATGATATGAAGGTACATAGATTGCTAACTTCCCATCTCTCCAATGCTTTAGAAATGTAGCCGGATAGGACAAAATTTGACAGTTCGGCTTCTCTTTTTCTTTCTGATTCGGTCCATATATTCTATCTCTTTTATTTTCCAGGCTCGCGCCTGGAAAAAAAAGAATAAGAGAATATAAGTCATAGCTCTGTCGCTCTCTAGCATATGCTTCAATAAAAAAACGTAAGATGACGACACTACCATTTTTATACTCCTAAAAGCTTTTTGAATTGCATATTTTGGGTGAAATTTGGATAAGAAAATAATTTTAATTTGTTAAAACGCTTATTGTTGAATGTTTCGATTCACTGTATATAAGAATAATAAATTTCTTTTCTTTTATAAGCTAATGAAAAATAGTATTGTAACCATTTATTATGGATCCTATGCATTTAAGAAGGATCCAAATTTTACATTCTTTAACAACCAGGAAAGTATGTTTTTTTGTTTGAATGGAATGTATAATTAATTAATTTAAAAGTGATCTCAATTATACTGGGCTTTAAATGCCATTTTTCTCTAAATATTTGTCTTAAACTTGTATTTATGCAACCAAAAATAATGCTGACTGTATTTTGTCAGCAAACCTCGACTTCTAGCGGTACTACTTTAGCTGGTTCGAAGCAAGGGAATTCAATATGGCTGCGCCTAACCCGGCTTCACTTTATCTCGATCGTTAGCAATCTATTTACGTATATATCATTGATGCTACTACACTAATTTAAAATTTTGGGGATTTCAACTTCAATTTGGGGGAATTTTTGGTTCGGACTGGGGGATTTAGAAAATTGCATTTGGCAACCCTGCTTATTTCAATTGATGTAGTAGAAATCTGTAATTTATGTGTCCTTTTTAAGCGCAGTTTTTTTTTTAAATATAAAAAATTACAAATTAAAAGTATAATCAATGAGAAATTGTTTAAAATTGGATAAAAATCGACCAAAAGTAAGTATCTGAATAAACCAATAATTTTTATACATCCCACATAACCTCACTTTTTTGTTTGTATCAAGATCAAGTTAAATTCGTTGCAATGAGTATAATTACGTTGAATTTCGGCCAATGTGGTACACAATTAAATCAAGAATTCTTTAGAAATATTCATGAAGATCTAAATTATAACAATAATAATAAAGATTGTTATTATAATCATTGTTTAGAGCGGTGGTTTTATACGAATGAAAACAACAAATTAGAAGCTCGTTCTGTTCTAGTCAATTGCGATCCGAAAACAGAAATATATAATAAAACATTACCGTATTGTTTTAAATCAATTGTAACGGAACCGTATTTGGGCTCGGCCAATAATTGGGCATTGGCTTACAAAGAACACAGTCAAGTTCTTGGCAAAGAAGTGATGAATCATATACGAAATGAGGCAGAAAAATGTGATATTCTAGTCGGTTTCTTAACAATGTTCAGTTCATCGGGGGGCACCGGTTCCGGAATCGGTACCTATATTTTAGAACGTTTACACGATGAATATCCAAAGATACAAGTAAATTCATCGGTAATCCTACCGTATTCGGATGGTGAAATCGCCACACAAAGCTACAACAGTTTATTGATGTTATCGAGAATTTATTCAAACGTTGATTCGATTCTACTATTCGAGAATCAACGTTTACACTACTTGTGCAATTATTTTTGTCAGAATAAATCGGTGAAATTCGTTGATATTAATAGAATGATTTCACAACAATTACTGTCGATTTATCAACCGGTAACTGGTACGAATTTGATTGATTTGTTTGCAAAAACATGCCCGAATTCATTATTTAAATTGTTACAAATCAAACATGCTCCATTACAGAACGAAAACACAAATAAATGGAAATATTTATGTGGTGTCATACAACGACAATCACGTTACGATTATCAAAATCTATCATTAAAATCGAAACTATTAACAACGACAATCATCAGTCGTGGCATATCGAAACCGAAATGTAGCGATTTTCAATCGTTTATCGAACGTAATTTATTTGTATCGTGGCTAACAGAGAACGAATGTACACAAATCTATCATCAACCAAAGACGATTTGTGATTACGATAATTTCCTAACAATCATTTCGAATAATAATCACTGTTATTCACCGTTGAAAACATTATTAAATGATGCAACAAATCAGTTTAATGCTAAAGCATATTTACATCATTATAATCGTTTTGGTGTTGATCACAATTATTTCTTAAATTGTTTTGAACAGATTAATGAGATTATCGATAATTATAGAAAATTGTAAAATTAATTGTTAATAAATTGTTTTTTTGAATAATAAATTTTTATTTATTTTATTATTTCTAGTGTCTGATTGGAGTGTTGACGATAAAACCCGTCTATTGCGAGCATTAGAAAAATATGGAACAAGCAATATCGTGTTGGTCCAACAAGAATTATCCGATAAGAACCTGTCAGAGATACGTTATATGTTTGAAAAGTATCGTAAATTGGCGAATGATCGCAACAATCACGATGAGAAACAATTTGAAGAGAAATCACCAATCAATCAATGGATCGATATATTGAAACGGAATGAATTCCAAAATAAAACCATCGAAGATGTCATACCGAGGGTGTTGAAATATATTGCTCTATACGAAAAACGTGCCGACAACGATAAAGTCCATTTGAAGTATTTTGTTTTTAATTCAAGTAAATCACACGATACAGTTGTGGCGAACGAAACAAGCAGACAAGGCAGGAATTGTGCTTGTTTTTCGAAAGGAGAAATTCTATTGCGCACCCCCTTACCACCTAAAACGCCTCCTCTCATAAATACTGTTTCTCTTCGTCGATTTTCGCCCTTAAGCGGCAAGCTGATTGCGTAAATTACTTACCATACAAACGATTGAATTTTTGCTTCCAAATTTACCTCTTTGCAAATCGAATTTACAGAGCCCGGCCGAGACTAAACTGCTCCCGGGAGTTTCATGCGCCCTTTTCGCTATTTATTAAATAATACTCCTACTATTCATACATAAACAGTCCGGCGCCCGGGGTAGATGCCCTCTTGGCCCCCCTTGGACCGGCACTGCGAATTTACCCTTGGGCCGTCTAAGAACCGTGTGATTTACTCGTTTATCGATTTTGCGGTAATTTCGATTATGATTTAATAGGGATTGTTATATGGCCCTATCGGAAATGTCCAAGGGCAGCGTTCCAAAGAAATTAGATCCGCATACGAATTATTTCCTTTTCCAACATCTAACGAAACTTGCAAATTCAATTAAAAAGAAGAATTTCAACAAACATAAAGATTTTATTAAAAATATCGATTTGAAACGTATTCAAAAGAGTAAAGAGGAAAGGGTGAGTTTGTTACGAATATTCATTATATTTATATTCCAATATTATGTTTGTTATTTTAGAATTTAATTTTGAATCCGTTGAATGTACGTGGAGAATTGCTCAAGGATGAATAAATTTCTGTTTCTGTGATATTTGAATAATTGCGGTACGTATTATTAACGACTTTTTTCTTTATTAAATGGATTCATACAATTGATAAGCAGTATGAAATAAAGATTTAAATGCGAGCTTATTGTTTAATTCACTTTCCCTAACGTTTCGTTTCTTACGTAACTATTACGATAATTAAAACATTCAGGTAGAGGTAAGTTGTTGGTTTTCCATAAAAAAATCAAGACGCAGACTTTAAACAAGTTATTTAACTATTTTTTTTACGTATTTGAAAGATATAACTTTTTAATACGCCAACGGTAGAATTCAAAGAGGCGAATACTTTCGCATATGTTTCACCAAAAAGCTCTTTTTTCTATCGGTGTTTTTTCGAATATTTAATACGGCCACAAGGCACTATCTGCGACCGAATCAATCACAATTAGAGAACATACTTTTTGTGTAATAAGCTCATCGACCCGTCGAATTTCCAATTCTGCAGCAGTGTGAGGGACAATAATGAACGAAATTTCGTTTGAAAATACGTTGAATAGTTGCTCAAAACAGGGCCGGGCCGAGACCACATGCAGTTGCCTGGAGCGGCACCTTTTGGTGTGTCCTCTACTGCACTTTATATGCAGCTTTTTGTTAAAAAAAAAAGTGTGTTGAATTTGCTCAATATGGGATTGATGTACTATCTCAGAAGTATTTGGAACTGCTGCTAGATATGAAAGATTTGATTCAATTTGGAAAATGTTATTTTAAAAGAGATATTTACTGGTTGAAGGAGAAAAAATTTGAAACTTAGGGATAAACAATTCATCAATTCTGTGTCAAATCTTCAGACGTAAAGCGTCAACGAGGTAGAGTTTTGGGAAATTCTCTCAGTCAAAATTTTTTTGAAAGCACAAAAATTGGCAGCCCGACAATTGAATTCTGCCTACGACCTGAAATTTCCCAAATCCACTCTTGGAAGTTTTTTTAAAGTCTCCAATTGCCTTCTTAGCCATAATCTGTATTCTGCCATTTATTTGGGTAGCCATGTTTTCATTTATAAAAGAACCGAACAAAGGACACTTACTTAACACCTTTCTTGATCAGTTGAGTGTTTTCATACTTTGAAGTGTTAATGCGGTTTTGACAAATTGTGATTTTTTTGCTAATTAAGGAGGTACAGGACCTAAGCGAAAATGATGAAAACATCTTGAAATTTTCAGGATCAATAAAAATACACACCATACATATTATCTACAAATTTCAGCGATCTAGGATTCATAGGGTGGGTTGCACCATTCTTTGTCAAATATTTGACACAGTGTCAAAGCTTTGACAACGTACTAAATTGACTTTTCTGTTGCATCATAGCAATTTGACACTGTGTTAATTTAATATGCTGTTAAATTTGATTGACGTTGTTAAATCCGCTGTTAAATGATAAAATCCAATAAAATCGTTGCACCTAGACTAGTCTGATTGTCGCACACAACATCTCCTACAGTGTCCTACAGCGCATGCGCGTATCTATTTTGACATTATTCTATTTGCCGCCAATTTCATTATATGATTTAACTTGCTTTATTATGATTTGAAGGTTTATTCTTCAAAAACAATAAAAGAAAAATAGTTTTGTTTTTTTCTCTAGGTGATATTGTTTTATAAAACGAACTAAATGATTAATTGTTTAAATTTATTAAAAACTAAAATAACAGAATTGAGATATGTTTTGGGTTTATTTTGAAGCAGGAAAATTTATATAAATCTAATCATTATTGTTTTTGTGTCCTGTCGTGTTGATAAAGCAAGAAAAATAACTCATCGATGATGAGAAAAAAAGAGAATATCCTCGTTTATCAGTATTGTGTAGGTGTAGTTAGTTTGTTTGTGTAGCTTATATATCTAATAATGTTAGTAATCGAACTTATTACAATGTGCAATACTCATCCCGCTTCATTAATATTTCTTCTGTTTTTTCGGAAAATATTCTTGAGTTTCCATCTTTCTTTTCCCTAAAAAACATAAATAATTAAATACTTGGAGTGTAATTTATGAATATATACTTGTTTCTAGTCTGTTATTTACCTGTTGGTTTGATCCTTGATTCTTCGTCGTACTTTAGAACGTGGTTTGCAATGCCGAAAATTTTTTAAAATCCATCCTACTGTAAACTCCAATCACTTGTTGTACTTGTTGTAATAAAATTTGCCTTGTCTCTGCTTCGTTGATTTCTTCTTGTGATTCAGTTCTATATTTCTGTTCTTCAATAAAATCTTGAATTTCTTCTAATTGCTCCGATTTAATTTCTGAAGGTTTGTCCTCAATCTGTTCCAATACATCATCTAAAACAGACTTATTACTCCTGACCTGTTCATACATATACAATTTACCTCCACCAGAATCTCTAACCGCACCAAAAATTTTACCTACACCTGCACATTCACTTATAAAACGTTTTACAAGTTCTATACTGAATAAATTAAATTCTAATATCTTTAACGATTTAAAGTTACATTTATAAAGCAAAATTGCGGATGTGCTAGTTTGATACTAATTACTATGGCAGTTATATAAGTTACCTTGTCGTTTGAAAAAAAATGCATAATGTTTTCCATTACTATTCCATTCTTGAATTTTTAAATTTACGGCTACCATATCCACGTTGTGTCTCCTCTTGTTTATATTATGTTTATTAGTTAAATAATTAATATCCTTCCTATTCAACAAATTCAGTCTCGTTATGTCTTTACCAGATGTCAATTTTCTTGCGTCTTCAATTATTCGGTCTGCAGTCACTCCAAGTTTTAGTTTGTCCACTATAATATTCTTTTCTTCCTGAGATAAATGTTGGCTTCGTATTTCGGCTTCATGACCTGCATGGGTTTCATAATACCGGACTCCATATTCACCTTAAAATTACGTGTTGAATTTTATTACACTCTATATACTATATTTTATGTAAGGTTACCATTTCTATATATTTTTAACAACAAATGTGAAGGACAAACACCGTGGATTTTTAGCGTGTGGCTATTTGCACTTTTCCGTGCCGGCACGGGGGCACGGAAAGTTGGCATTCACGCATGCGCACGGGTACATTTACAACCGATCCGCAATCTGACAATCCCGTGCCCCGTGCTTCTGTCCTCTCTTGGGCACGGGTCACCAGTGCCCCGTACTTATATTCTCTCATGGGCACGGGGCACCAGTGCCCCGTACTTATGTTCTCTCATGGGCACGGGTCACCCGTGCCCCGTACTTCTGTTCTCCCATGCGCACGGGTCATTTTAAAAAGACGCTAAAAATATTACCAAATTTGAATTAAAGCACGGGAATAGTTTAATTAATTAATCACAAATCTGTATTCCCGTGGCCACTAGAAAATCAAAGCACGGGAAAATAATTTCAGATTTCGTATTAAAAAGTAAATTAAATTTGAAGATTCTATGTTAATATTTATTCTCAAGTAGAAAAAAAATTATGCATGCTAAACACTGAATTATTGGCTTACAGTTGAATATTAGAACTGACATTAAATGTTTTGAAAATTATTTTATTTAAATAAAACAAAATGAAATGGTCCTTAATATAGTCTTTTATTAAAATATATTTAAGATTAACGATGACAAATGAAAGATTAAATAGCTTGGCAATTTTGTCAATAGAAAGTGGAAGTTGCAAAAAATATAAATATGACCGAAAACATAAAAAAGTTTGCAGATTGAAAAGCAATAAAAAAATATTTTTAAATTATTTTATAAAACATATTTACTTTATTTGTCATACATTTCATTTCCTTTTGAGATTATAATAATTATTTTTGTACTGCTTTGTATACCTATAATGGTGCTATAGCATCACTATTGTATTATTTGTTGAATAAATAAATTTTGTCCACCGTGTGTAGATAAGATTTTTCTCAATACTAATTGTTAGAGATCGTTCGCGCCGCCATCGACAAATAGGGGTGTGGCTGTTGACAATTGTATATACAAATGTTTATATAAACATCTTGGCGCTAACCTATCAAGGAAGGTTAACTGCAAATAAGGCGGTGTCAGATTTATCGAGAACTGCAGTGGCGTAGAATAAATGCACATTATTGATAAACTGTATTTTTTTATAATAGAAATATTTTTATTATTAGTATGGGAAACAGGATAAATTAAGAAAAGACAAAAGATCTTCTAGTTCAAAACTACTGTTTTAATAATAATCTATTATCTATTTATCGTCGCTCTTTTTATTGACATAGTGATTGATATAATTATTATATAATGATTGATCCAATATCAACTTATTCTCATTGTTAGAATTGGTCACAGACACATGTGCTGATTCCTAATATTTCTAATCCCTCGATTTTACAATTTAAGGACAGCCCATAAGCTTAAAATTTGTTCAAAGGCATAAATGTTGTGTGATTTATTTTAATATTAATTATGGGTAGATCAACAATATTATTATTAATATTTTATTAGTATTGATTATCAATATTATAATAATATTGATAATCAATACTAATAAAATATTAATAATAATATTGTTGATCTACCCATAATTAATATAAAAATAAATCACACAACATTTATGCCTTTGAACAAATTTTAAGCTTATGGGCTGTCCTTAAATTGTAAAATCGAGGGATTAGAAATATTAGGAATCAGCACATGTGTCTGTGACCAATTCTAACAATGAGAATAAGTTGATATTGGATCAATCATTATATAATAATTATATCAATCACTATGTCAATAAAAAGAGCGACGATAAATAGATAATAGATTATTATTAAAACAGTAGTTTTGAACTAGAAGATCTTTTGTCTTTTCTTAATTTATCCTGTTTCCCATACTAATAATAAAAATATTTCTATTATAAAAAAATACAGTTTATCAATAATGTGCATTTATTCTACGCCACTGCAGTTCTCGATAAATCTGACACCGCCTTATTTGCAGTTAACCTTCCTTGATAGGTTAGCGCCAAGATGTTTATATAAACATTTGTATATACAATTGTCAACAGCCACACCCCTATTTGTCGATGGCGGCGCGAACGATCTCTAACAATTAGTATTGAGAAAAATCTTATCTACACACGGTGGACAAAATTTATTTATTCAACAAATAATACAATAGTGATGCTATAGCACCATTATAGGTATACAAAGCAGTACAAAAATAATTATTATAATCTCAAAAGGAAATGAAATGTATGACAAATAAAGTAAATATGTTTTATAAAATAATTTAAAAATATTTTTTTATTGCTTTTCAATCTGCAAACTTTTTTATGTTTTCGGTCATATTTATATTTTTTGCAACTTCCACTTTCTATTGACAAAATTGCCAAGCTATTTAATCTTTCATTTGTCATCGTTAATCTTAAATATATTTTAATAAAAGACTATATTAAGGACCATTTCATTTTGTTTTATTTAAATAAAATAATTTTCAAAACATTTAATGTCAGTTCTAATATTCAACTGTAAGCCAATAATTCAGTGTTTAGCATGCATAATTTTTTTTCTACTTGAGAATAAATATTAACATAGAATCTTCAAATTTAATTTACTTTTTAATACGAAATCTGAAATTATTTTCCCGTGCTTTGATTTTCTAGTGGCCACGGGAATACAGATTTGTGATTAATTAATTAAACTATTCCCGTGCTTTAATTCAAATTTGGTAATATTTTTAGCGTCTTTTTAAAATGACCCGTGCGCATGGGAGAACAGAATTACGGGGCACGGGTGACCCGTGCCCATGAGAGAATATAAGTACGGGGCACTGGTGCCCCGTGCCCATGAGAGAATATAAGTACGGGGCACTGGTGACCCGTGCCCAAGAGAGGACAGAAGCACGGGGCACGGGATTGTCAGATTGCGGATCGGTTGTAAATGTACCCGTGCGCATGCGTGAATGCCAACTTTCCGTGCCCCCGTGCCGGCACGGAAAAGTGCAAATAGCCACACGCTAAAAATCCGCGGTGTTTGTCCTTCACATTTGTTGTTAAAAATATATAGAAATGGTAACCTTACATAAAATATAGTATATAGAGTGTAATAAAATTCAACACGTAATTTTAAGGTGAATATGGAGTCCGGTATTATGAAACCCATGCAGGTCATGAAGCCGAAATACGAAGCCAACATTTATCTCAGGAAGAAAAGAATATTATAGTGGACAAACTAAAACTTGGAGTGACTGCAGACCGAATAATTGAAGACGCAAGAAAATTGACATCTGGTAAAGACATAACGAGACTGAATTTGTTGAATAGGAAGGATATTAATTATTTAACTAATAAACATAATATAAACAAGAGGAGACACAACGTGGATATGGTAGCCGTAAATTTAAAAATTCAAGAATGGAATAGTAATGGAAAACATTATGCATTTTTTTTCAAACGACAAGGTAACTTATATAACTGCCATAGTAATTAGTATCAAACTAGCACATCCGCAATTTTGCTTTATAAATGTAACTTTAAATCGTTAAAGATATTAGAATTTAATTTATTCAGTATAGAACTTGTAAAACGTTTTATAAGTGAATGTGCAGGTGTAGGTAAAATTTTTGGTGCGGTTAGAGATTCTGGTGGAGGTAAATTGTATATGTATGAACAGGTCAGGAGTAATAAGTCTGTTTTAGATGATGTATTGGAACAGATTGAGGACAAACCTTCAGAAATTAAATCGGAGCAATTAGAAGAAATTCAAGATTTTATTGAAGAACAGAAATATAGAACTGAATCACAAGAAGAAATCAACGAAGCAGAGACAAGGCAAATTTTATTACAACAAGTACAACAAGTGATTGGAGTTTACAGTAGGATGGATTTTAAAAATTTTTCGGCATTTGCAAACCACGTTCTAAAGTACGACGAAGAATCAAGGATCAAACCAACAGGTAAATAACAGACTAGAAACAAGTATATATTCATAAATTACACTCCAAGTATTTAATTATTTATGTTTTTTAGGGAAAAGAAAGATGGAAACTCAAGAATATTTTCCGAAAAAACAGAAGAAATATTAATGAAGCGGGATGAGTATTGCACATTGTAATAAGTTCGATTACTAACATTATTAGATATATAAGCTACACAAACAAACTAACTACACCTACACAATACTGATAAACGAGGATATTCTCTTTTTTTCTCATCATCGATGAGTTATTTTTCTTGCTTTATCAACACGACAGGACACAAAAACAATAATGATTAGATTTATATAAATTTTCCTGCTTCAAAATAAACCCAAAACATATCTCAATTCTGTTATTTTAGTTTTTAATAAATTTAAACAATTAATCATTTAGTTCGTTTTATAAAACAATATCACCTAGAGAAAAAAACAAAACTATTTTTCTTTTATTGTTTTTGAAGAATAAACCTTCAAATCATAATAAAGCAAGTTAAATCATATAATGAAATTGGCGGCAAATAGAATAATGTCAAAATAGATACGCGCATGCGCTGTAGGACACTGTAGGAGATGTTGTGTGCGACAATCAGACTAGTCTATGTGCAACGATTTTATTGGATTTTATCATTTAACAGCGGATTTAACAACGTCAATCAAATTTAACAGCATATTAAATTAACACAGTGTCAAATTGCTATGATGCAACAGAAAAGTCAATTTAGTACGTTGTCAAAGCTTTGACACTGTGTCAAATATTTGACAAAGAATGGTGCAACCCACCCTATGAATCCTAGATCGCTGAAATTTGTAGATAATATGTATGGTGTGTATTTTTATTGATCCTGAAAATTTCAAGATGTTTTCATCATTTTCGCTTAGGTCCTGTACCTCCTTAATTAGCAAAAAAATCACAATTTGTCAAAACCGCATTAACACTTCAAAGTATGAAAACACTCAACTGATCAAGAAAGGTGTTAAGTAAGTGTCCTTTGTTCGGTTCTTTTATAAATGAAAACATGGCTACCCAAATAAATGGCAGAATACAGATTATGGCTAAGAAGGCAATTGGAGACTTTAAAAAAACTTCCAAGAGTGGATTTGGGAAATTTCAGGTCGTAGGCAGAATTCAATTGTCGGGCTGCAAATTTTTGTGCTTTCAAAAAAATTTTGATTGAGAGAATTTTCCAAAACTCTACCTCGTTGACGCTTTATGTCTGAAGATTTGACACAGAATTGATGAATTGTTTATCCCTAAGTTTCAAATTTTTTCGCCTTCAACCAGTAAATATCTCTTTTAAAATAACATTTTCCAAATTGAATCAAATCTTTCATATCTAGCAGCAGTTCCAAATACTTCTGAGGTAGTACATCAATCCCATATTGAGCAAATTCAACACATTTTTTTTTACCAAAAAGCTGCATATAAAGTGCAGTAGAGGACACACCAAAAAGTGCCGCCCCTAAAATTATGCCGCTCCAGGCAACTGTCTGTGGTCTTGACCCGGCCCTGTTCTGAACAACTATTCAACGTAGTTTCAAACGAAATTTCGTTCATTATCGTTCCTCACAATGCTGTAGAATTGGAAATTCGACCGGTTCGAAAAAACACCGATAGAAAAAAGAGCTTTTTGGTGAAACATAGTGAAAGTATTCGCCTCTTTGAATTCTACCGTTGGCGTATTAAAAAGTTATATCTTTCAAATACGTAAAAAAAATTATTAATTAATTTGTTTAAAGTCTGCGTCTTGATTTTTTTAAGGAAAACCAACAACTTACCTCTATCTGAATGTTTTAATTATCGTAATAGTTACGTAAGAAACGAAACGTTAGGGAAAGTGAATTAAACGATAAGCTCGCATTTAAATCTTTATTTCATACTGCTTATCAATTGTATGAATCCATTTAATAAAGAAAAAAGTCGTTAATAATACGTACCGCAATTATTCAAATATCACAGAAACAGAAATTTATTCATCCTTGAGCAATTCTCCACGTACATTCAACGGATTCAAAATTAAATTCTAAAATAACAAACATAATATTGGAATATAAATATAATGAATATTCGTAACAAACTCACCCTTTCCTCTTTACTCTTTTGAATACGTTTCAAATCGATATTTTTAATAAAATCTTTATGTTTGTTGAAATTCTTCTTTTTAATTGAATTTGCAAGTTTCGTTAGATGTTGGAAAAGGAAATAATTCGTATGCGGATCTAATTTCTTTGGAACGCTGCCCTTAGACATTTCCGATAGGGCCATATAACAATCCCTATTAAATCATAATCGAAATTACCGCAAAATCGATAAACGAGTAAATCACACGATTCTTAGACGACTCAAGGGTAAATTCGCAGTGCCGGTCCAAGGGGGGCCAAGAGGGCATCTACCCCGGGCGCCGGACTGTTTATGTATGAATAGTAGGAGTATTATTTAATAAATAGCGAAAAGGGCGCATGAAACTCCCGGGAGCAGTTTAGTCTCGGCCGGGCTCTGTAAATTCGATTTGCAAAGAGGTAAATTTGGAAGCAAAAATTCAATCGTTTGTATGGTAAGTAATTTACGCAATCAGCTTGCCGCTTAAGGCCGAAAATCGACGAAGAGAAAGATGATTTATGAGAGGTGTTTTAGTTGGTAAGGGGGTGCGCAATAGAATTTCTCCTTTCGAAAAACAAGCACAATTCCTGCTTGTTTCGTTCGCCACAACTGTATCGTGTGATTTACTTGAATTAATAACAAAATACTTCAAATGGACTTTATCGTTGTCGGCACGTTTTTCGTATAGAGCAATATATTTCAACACCCTCGGTATGACATCTTCGATGGTTTTATTTTGGAATTCATTCCGTTTCAATATATCGATCCATTGATTGATTGGTGATTTCTCTTCAAATTGTTTCTCATCGTGATTGTTCCGATCATTCGCCAATTTACGATACTTTTCAAACATATAACGTATCTCCGACAGGTTCTTATCGGATAATTCTTGTTGTACCAACACGATATTGCTTGTTCCATATTTTTCTAATGCTCGCAATAGACGGGTTTTATCGTCAACACTCCAATCAGACACTAGAAATAATAAAATAAATAAAAATTTATTATTCAAAAAAACAATTTATTAACAATTAATTTTACAATTTTCTATAATTATCGATAATCTCATTAATCTGTTCAAAACAATTTAAGAAATAATTGTGATCAACACCAAAACGATTATAATGATGTAAATATGCTTTAGCATTAAACTGATTTGTTGCATCATTTAATAATGTTTTCAACGGTGAATAACAGTGATTATTATTCGAAATGATTGTTAGGAAATTATCGTAATCACAAATCGTCTTTGGTTGATGATAGATTTGTGTACATTCGTTCTCTGTTAGCCACGATACAAATAAATTACGTTCGATAAACGATTGAAAATCGCTATGTTTCGGTTTCGATATACCACGACTGATAATTGTCGTTGTTAATAGTTTCGATTTTAATGATAGATTTTGATAATCGTAACGTGATTGTCGTTGTATGACACCACATAAATATTTCCATTTATTTGTGTTTTCGTTCTGTAATGGAGCATGTTTGATTTGTAACAATTTAAATAATGAATTCGGGCATGTTTTTGCAAACAAATCAATCAAATTCGTACCAGTTACCGGTTGATAAATCGACAGTAATTGTTGTGAAATCATTCTATTAATATCAACGAATTTCACCGATTTATTCTGACAAAAATAATTGCACAAGTAGTGTAAACGTTGATTCTCGAATAGTAGAATCGAATCAACGTTTGAATAAATTCTCGATAACATCAATAAACTGTTGTAGCTTTGTGTGGCGATTTCACCATCCGAATACGGTAGGATTATCGATGAATTTACTTGTATCTTTGGATATTCATCGTGTAAACGTTCTAAAATATAGGTACCGATTCCGGAACCGGTGCCCCCCGATGAACTGAACATTGTTAAGAAACCGACTAGAATATCACATTTTTCTGCCTCATTTCGTATATGATTCATCACTTCTTTGCCAAGAACTTGACTGTGTTCTTTGTAAGCCAATGCCCAATTATTGGCCGACCCCAAATACGGTTCCGTTACAATTGATTTAAAACAATACGGTAATGTTTTATTATATATTTCTGTTTTCGGATCGCAATTGACTAGAACAGAACGAGCTTCTAATTTGTTGTTTTCATTCGTATAAAACCACCGCTCTAAACAATGATTATAATAACAATCTTTATTATTATTGTGATAATTTACATCTTCATGAATGTTTCTAAAGAATTCTTGATTTAATTGTGTACCACATTGGCCGAAATTCAACGTAATTATACTCATTGCAACGAATTTAACTTGATCTTGATACAAACAAAAAAGTGAGGTTATGTGGGATGTATAAAAATTATTGGTTTATTCAGATACTTACTTTTGGTCGATTTTTATCCAATTTTAAACAATTTCTCATTGATTATACTTTTAATTTGTAATTTTTTATATTTAAAAAAAAACTGCGCTTAAAAAGGACACATAAATTACAGATTTCTACTACATCAATTGAAATAAGCAGGGTTGCCAAATGCAATTTTCTAAATCCCCCAGTCCGAACCAAAAATTCCCCCAAATTGAAGTTGAAATCCCCAAAATTTTAAATCAGTGTAGTAGCATCAATGATATATACGTAAATAGATTGCTAACGATCGAGATAAAGTGAAGCCGGGTTAGGCGCAGCCATATTGAATTCCCTTGCTTCGAACCAGCTAAAGTAGTACCGCTAGAAGTCGAGGTTTGCTGACAAAATACAGTCAGCATTATTTTTGGTTGCATAAATACAAGTTTAAGACAAATATTTAGAGAAAAATGGCATTTAAAGCCCAGTATAATTGAGATCACTTTTAAATTAATTAATTATACATTCCATTCAAACAAAAAAACATACTTTCCTGGTTGTTAAAGAATGTAAAATTTGGATCCTTCTTAAATGCATAGGATCCATAATAAATGGTTACAATACTATTTTTCATTAGCTTATAAAAGAAAAGAAATTTATTATTCTTATATACAGTGAATAGAAACATTCAACAATAAGCGTTTTAACAAATTAAAATTATTTTCTTATCCAAATTTCACCCAAAATATGCAATTCAAAAAGCTTTTAGGAGTATAAAAATGGTAGTGTCGTCATCTTACGTTTTTTTATTGAAGCATATGCTAGAGAGCGACAGAGCTATGACTTATATTCTCTTATTCTTTTTTTTTCCAGGCGCGAGCCTGGAAAAAAAAAGAGATAGAATATATGGACCGAATCAGAAAGAAAAAGAGAAGCCGAACTGTCAAATTTTGTCCTATCCGGCTACATTTCTAAAGCATTGGAGAGATGGGAAGTTAGCAATCTATGTACCTTCATATCATTGAGTAGCATAGACGAAACTATTAGTAGTTCTTTACTCTATGGTAGTAGGAAAAGAGGTTTATGAAAAAACAGTGGCGTAGCGTAGAGGAGCGCCAAATACTCTCTAATAGTGAATTCTCGTGAGAGAACTAGTGCTGCACTGGTGCAATTAGAGATGTGTTATCAATATGGATGTTTTTGAAATAACGATAACTTGACATAGCCAACCGTTTTAAGCAGTTACGTTATTATTAGGGGTGTGCGAATAATTCCAAGATCTTCGAATAATTCGAAAATATTCTAATAATTCCTCAACTTATCGAATAATTCGAAAAATTTCCCCTAGTTATTATATTTTAAGTCCGGAAATGTTGATTTTTCTCCTAGTGTCTTAGCTTTATCAGAGACGTTATTTTATCGATTTTTACATTGAAGTTAATGAGCATTGAACAATGTTTATCCTTACTATACTATTAGCGCTGAGAATGGCGAATTTTTTAATTCTCAGGAAAAAAGTTCATTAGAGCAACACGCAAAATTCCAGTATTGAAATCAATGCATTACATTGATAGACAGGAAATTTTAATGCTATTAGTATCGTCTTTTATCATAACATACTGTGCATCAAACGATAGTCTCTGAACAACCTTTCCTTTTTAGTTTTTGATCAATCAGTGGATTAGATAACAATTTTTTGTAGGTAAATACCGTCGTCTAACCGCAATCTGCTGTTTTTTTTTGTCTTCTTTATTATAAATGTTAAAAATTTGTTGTCGATTTTAGAAATTTACAATGTAGGTACCCTTGTATTTTTTTTTATCTCAAATTACGTTTTTGAAGGTTGCATTCGATTATTCCAGTAATTGAAAGAGTTGGGCCGGGACCGTTTGTATATAGGACAAAGACCTTGCAATAAATGTTTCCATCATTGGTATAGGAGAAAGGCTAACCTCACTATATGTAAACCTGTAAACGACATTTGCAATATTTTTTTTCTATTTTTGGGTGCTTAGGTCTTGCAGTGGCACGCATCATTTCTTTTTTATCATCAGAATCACTTGACGATGATAAAAAAGACGATAATAAAAATTGCATCAGCATGTATGCCGTCCATGTTGATTGCAATTTTCTTTTGTTTTGCACTCATTCCAGCACGAGCTGTTAGAGCTCGTGTCGAAATATGTGCACTGAGTGCGTACTGAGGGCAAAAAAATTGCACTGATTTACCAATAGAACACGACTAGTGCACCAGTCCTGCACTAGTTTCATATAAATACTATATAAATATTGACATTTCTCGCACATCTCTAATTGCACCAGTGCAGCACTAGTTTTCTCACGAGAATTCACTATAATTGTAAGACAAATTTGAAGTGTATTTTAAATTAGTAATTATTGTAATAAAGTCTCGTACCCCGGGCGGCACTTATGTTCGCTATGTCTCTGTCCTCGAAAAATTACGCAAGCCAGAAATGGTCAATAAAAATAAAATGCAGTGCATTGTAAATATCAGATGCTTCAGTTTCTATCATAGATAAATAGTTTCTATGGTAGAACGTTTAATAAGTAGATATTTTGAATTAATTAATTATATATATATATATATAATATGGGCCATTCTACCAAATAAAATCATTTTTACGGGGCGACCCCCGCCGATTTTTTCCAATTTTTGTGGTGTTCTCTACTTTGGAAAAAAAAATTCCCTGAAAGTTTGAGCTCTTAATATGCGGCCGTTTCGAAGTTATGAATTTTTGAAGAAACAAATATTTCAACTTTTTCGGTATGTTGCAAGGGCCGTAACAATTTTAATTTTTCTGCCCACCTAAGTAAACATAGGCTTTTATTGCATTTGAATTACTATTGATTGTGTATTGTGACACGTAACGACTAGTCTTAAGCTGTTGCGGGCCGGATTGATGGCAGTGGCGGGCCGTAGTTTGGAGACCCCTGATCTACAACTCGGCGAAGCTAGCTTGGCCCCTTGCGCAGTGGACAATTCTCATTTCTAGAGTGGGGGTTCATTTCTGTATTGTTCTTCACGTTGTACAGATCGGTACGTCGGTACACTCTGGGTCAAATTTGATAGCGCTAATTCGTCAGTATTCACCTGTTATTCCGAGGCTTATCGTAAAAGAATTTCTCAATATGACATCTTTTATTTTATTTTTGTTTATATGCACATTTTCAATTTTTTGTCAATTTTTATTAATTTTATAGTATCATCAGTTGCGGCGGTTAACTAAACTTCTTGCTCCGATTGTACTTTCCAAGTAATGTTGGTTTGATCTCTTTGTCACACAGAGGTGTTCTCTATCTATCATCTGCGCATTTCACGGGCCAAGCTAGGATCGCCGAGTTGTACACTGTATACACTTTATCATCAAGTACAAATGTTATAATTAGTTCACTACCAATAGGCACTCTTGCACGGTCAACGTTTATCTCGATATATCGAGAGAACACTCCGGTCCCCCACGTACATATGCCCCTATGTGCTATGCACGGACTTTAATTCGCACACCTCCTTTTCAGAAAAAAAAAATGAAGAAGTGATCTTTCTAACGTTACGTTTCAAAAGTTACAAAAAATTTTGGCGGGAAGTTAAAAAAATGCATAATTTCCATGATTTTGAAAATGTTCAACTATTTATACAACAAAATTGGATATTTTAAGGATTCTTGTTGTACTAATCAAGAAGAAAACGCTAAATTTTCTGTATTTCCGAAAATAATCACCTGAACGTATTTTTTTTTTTGGATAATTTATTGATATTCATAAATAAAGTTTAGAAAAAAACCGTTATTGTATAATTGATTAATAGATCCTATTTGCCCTTTCTACGTTTTTTCAGTTGGTATTCAAATTTTTCTGCTTTACGAATATCAGAAACATGTTTATCTACAAGGCGACACTTTATAGTATGAAAAAGGACTTTATCCTTTAATTGAATAAATTCGGCCGGTGTTTGTGCCTCTTGTGGTTTCTGTAATTTAGCAAAATCACAATTTGGTGCATGCCTGATATGTTCTAACCATGGATCATCATCTGGTTCCCAACAATCTAATGTTTTCCCACAATAAAAACAACATACTGTATCATCATGAAGAAAATAGAATCCTGCTTCAGCCAGCTAAAAATTATAAAATTTTAGAATAAACAACTAATCGAATTTAGTGTCAGTAGAGATATAAGTGGCCTTACAGTAACGGACTTTTTCTAAAGATTTAGACAAAGATCAGTAGATAACTTTAGTAGAAAATATAGCTAAAGTTACATCAAAATTTACACAAACCTTCGATTGAAGCAAAAACTGTATCGTTACTGGTATAACTGAACAATACTTGTCTATCAAGTTTACGAGTAAATGCTTCACATTTCCGTTATTTTTCTCAGTTTTCTGTTATTGAATTTAGAAAAAACTCCATTACTGCCAGACAGTAAATATGTTGGACATTTATCAGTAGAAAGTATCTTCTAGATAAATTACTCGAAGATGTACTAGAAATATAGTGTCTTCAAAAAATTTTAACATAGCTAAATTACAGACTACTGTTGTAAACATTGTTCGATTTAACCCAACTTATTTATATCCAAAAACATCTCATTAACTCGAAGCCGCGGAACTGTGTTAAAAAAAAATTAATTTCAATAAAAACAGTAGTCGGACATACTCCGACAAAGGATGGAAAGCGGTTAAACTATGTTACAACTATTTGGAGACACTCGCTATGTTTTAGACGAATATTACAACCGAGGGACTTTCATCTATTACTAGTTATTGTATAGTTGTAATAAAAAATTTACTTTTTTCTTGTTGCAAGGATATTTGTCACTGTAAACCCAATTTCTGAATGTTTCTAACCGGTTTTTCTCACTGCATAAACTGAGACGTTTGTAGATTTCCTACGGAATAACTATTAAATTTGTTTCGCCATGAAAAACTCTTTAAACTTACCGGATATTTCGGGTGTTTTGAGGACCGTTTATCGGCAACAGGCATTTTTTATTCTTCAAATTTTTACAAAACCTACAAAACGTTTATTTTCCAGTCTCAACGGCACAAAAAACTAAACAACAGTAATCAGATATTTGAAAAATACAATGTTGCCAGATTTCAGTCGAGAGTATATTGCTCGTTTAGCGACCTGTTCATATTACATTGATTTAATAGTATCTCAAATATATTTCAGATGATTTCTATAATAAACTTATATAAGATTTTTATTTTTGCAGACAAATAATATCATACTCTAAAGCAATCAATTACTTGACAATTTAAATCCCTTCTAAATTGAAGATAATCTGCACAATTTCACAATCACGTATATTTTCAACGATTGCAGCATCATCTATCCGTTAAATTAGAAAAGCTTATCTATTAAGGCGGGAAATTTAATCGGTAGTATAACTTTATTTAATGTGGCGTATCAAAGTATAGTTGATCCGCATTATTCAACGTTCTTTTCTAATACCACAAATAGTTATTTCTTAACATCCTAACATTATTTGATATTATTGCCAATCAATTAAAATTCGTGTGAAGAGAAATCACCTATACCCTATTCACTGACAGAACGGACTTTTTTGACAGCCTTGTGATCAACTTGATAGAAAAAATTCCCTATATTTAATTCTAAGTGCAGCTTTTTGTAGCTCTTCTAAGTATTTGGCAGATTTTTAACCTAACGCATTGGAGAGATTTGCTGTGTGACAATTTTTTATTCTATTTATTGTATATCAAAGTGGCTTTCGCCATTGCCTAAGAGCATTTATAATTTTGTTTTTACAATTTCCGTATTTTGTATGTAATTTTGAATTTTGCGCCATAGAATTAGTAACTTATCTAGTTACAAAAAAAAAGTCCGTTTACTCGCTGAATTTGTTTTTGCAAATGTTGATGCATAGAGATCACCCCCCTATAACTTCAATGGGCGAAACAACACAAAAAGCGAACGAATATGTCCCGTGATTTTAGTTCTTCTAGAGGGCGCTGATGGTCCTTTGCACCGCGTATGATGACCGCGGTTTACTAGTTATTATTATTATATCGGATAGATATCGGACAGAAATTATTGATTTTGATTGGTGATTATCATTTTATTATTATTGTTGATAAAAAATTAATAATTATAATGTTATAATTAAACTTTTCTTAATAAGTAAAATTTAATAAAATTTAATTCAACGCTCCCGTAAAGGGGATCGGTGCAAAGGACTACTAGCGCTACCTGTCCGGTGTCCCGACATCGAACCATTTTTTGAAACATGGAGTGATAGAGGGCTGATAGAGATCTATGTTGTTGTTGTTGTTGTTGTTGCTGCCATCTATGAACGACAACATAACAGTTAAACTGTTTGTATGCTACCGACATTACCGACATCGTTAATAAACATTATGCGCTTATGCGCAAGTAGAGATGTGCCATCAAAACTGATGTTTTTGAAATATCGATATTAAAACAAAAATATCGATATCAACATGCCGATTATACTTTGTTTATATCGACATTTATTTGAAAACTTTTTAATTATTTATTATTTGTAGTCTTAGGCAAGTTAGAGTCCAGGGAAGTTAAAAAAATACTCTCAAGGAACTAAATTTTTAGCCTCAACTCACCGGACGATTTCAAGATCATGTTTATAGTTTACACGTTGTGTGATAGCATTGATAGAACTGTTTGTTAAACTTTACAGAATTCGCCGAATCTCCATACGGAAATGGTATTCAATTAGTTGGCGATATGGCAACGTTGAGATCGAGTCCTGTATCTATACTGTATAGACCTTTTCACCGTGTGATGTGCGCAAGCGCAGTCGCCATATTGAAATAGCGGTAATTCAAAAGTTTCGTACAGTTTTGATCAACAATGTATGTAAAAGCAATATTATCTGTACAAACAAATCATTTATTCGAGAAAATCCATGGATGGTGTTTCACTGATTGATAACTTTGTGAAAGCACATAATTGTGAATAATTAAAAAGGTGGTTGAAATGTCATAGACGTCCACAAAAAGGGGAAAAAGGTGACCTAATTGAGAGTAAGGTATACCAGTAATTATGTATTATAAAAAAATAAAAACAAATAATAATTATAATTATATTCCAATTAAAAAGTAAATCAAAAATTGATAAAATAATATGTATTCCCTTTAAATGATGATTTATACCGTGTATCACTCTTACATACTCCATAACAACACTGTTTCGTTGTTCCTTTTTGTAGAGGTAACATTATTATATTCAACCGAAAAGATGTATTTTGCAATTAATACACTTATTTCTTTATTTCTTCGTATTTTATTTTGAATGAATATAATTTATTTAATATTTGTTGACTTTAATTATTCATACGGGTATTTTAACGTGCTTATTTCGAAAAACTGTACGAAAAAGATGGCTGAATCTGACGCATGCGCACAAAAAAATTTATGATGAAAAGGTCTATTTGACATTTGGTTGCATAGGCGATTTTAGTGATTTTCATTTTTCCACCAACAATTGCCAAGTCTGTTTACTACAAGTGCAGACATGTCATTTAGTGCAGAAAGTTTGTCGAAAGTAAATTTTACTGTGTAATAATCAAAAATTGCATTTAATTTACAATTTAATTTATTTTTTTATAATAAAAAACAATTAATCATTACATAATAATTATAAATAATTAGGTGTCGTATTTGTTAAATATGCAAGAGTTTTAATTAATTAGTCAGACCCAACCCATTATAAAGTTGAAAGAAGAACAAGAAATAAATGTATGTATATGACGTAATTTGTTTTTCCATTCATTCATTCATACAATTAGTTCGTTTACTATCTATTTGATATTGTGTTTTTTTTTTGATAAACAGCATCATCAGAAGTAATTACATTATCAATTTTATTATAGCTAATGACGCCTCTTATTTATTCTTAATAGAAATGATAATCTTTTTTTTATTAACATTTAAAACAATTGTTTGACATTGTTTATTTGCAGATAAACAATAAGGAAAATATCACTTATTTATACGTAAAATAGATAACAAATAATAAATTATATTGTCCCATATTTTAATGATATTTTCATAGTGATAATAACAATAACAACTATTCATTCATTCGACATTATTTTACTGCATGAATAATATTTTAGCAATTATTTTAATATTTGGCAATTAACCACACAACAAAATTACAATTTTCCAACGAAATA